>WSTJ01000024.1:0-63480 GCA_019623705.1 Ceratobasidium sp. 428
GCGCAGCCCCGCGAAGGGTACGATAGTGCTCATGCAGGGCGTCCTTGCTGGCGCCAACGACTCTGAACTCGCTGAAATCAACTTGAAGTCCGTCATGTTCATCTCCAACGCCAATCGGCCCGGGTTCTCGTCTTCCGGCTCTGGACCGTTACTATTATCCTCAACCCTGGGCACAGCTGGCTGAACAAAGCGGGAACGGCGCCAAGACCGTAATCTCGTGTCATTCAAGAAGGTGCGAATGGGCTCGTCGAGCGCGCTTTTGGACGGTACTGACTCCACTGAGCTCGGCCTGGAGACGCTGGTTAGCTCTCCGAGGGGTTAGCTGAGACATCAACAGAGAAAACCCGGCAGAAAACTTAAGCTAAATTAAGCTAAACTAACCTTAATTTAGCCCTTGAGACTCTTAACGACTCCCCCCCCCTTGTTAAGGTTGATTTGGTTGAATTAACCTAGGGGGTCCTAAATTTAACGAAATTTAACGAAATTTAACAGATTTAAGCCCCAATTTTGATCACCCCAAAATTCACCCATTTGGCTCTCTACAGTCACCAGAGCCTTCCAGCACACTCAAAAACATGTCTGGAGGGTGTTTTGTAGGTCAAAGCTTAAGGTGCTAAATTCATGTAAATTTCATTAAATTTCATTAAATCCGTTAAATCCGCTTAATTTAGCAAAATTAAGCCCCTAGGGCTTAATCACACTTCCACTTTTTCCTGACGATCGACCGCTGGATCCTCGGTTGATTGAGAGTAAGTGTCTGACTGATCTTTGACTTGTTCTAAAGACTGACCGTGGTGTAGGTCGTCGCACTGGCCGCCGCGTGGTTATACCACGTGAAGGACTTTGGGATTCTTGTATGAATTTCTGTATATATGCTTCGGCCTGACGGTTCTCTCTGCCGTCAGACTTTGTTTGACAGATGTATCTGGGCCTCAGCAAAAATCTTCAGTGTAATTAAACCAGGGGGAAGGGTAATGCCGTGATTACAACGGGTTACACCAGATAACACTGGTCAATTACACTGGGGTAACTATAACACTCGAATGTGATATCTGGTCGTGACACACTGTGATTATCGCTGGATAACACTCGATTTTTTTTTTGAAAAATCGAAATTAAAAAAGCGCACGCAGGCAGCTGTACGTGAGGCAAGATATGTATATTAAAGTCGTGTAAGGATACAGCAAGTAAGAGTGTGGCCAAGAGCGGGCGGAAAAGCGTTGGAAATGAGGTTAAAGGCGTTGGGTGTTGATATCTGATGAGGCCAGTGACAAGCATAACACGCTCAGAGTGCTAGGAGCAATCAGCGTGGACAACGAACAAGAACTCGAACGAGTCGTATGAGTGGGAGGACGTACGAGCGAGGCCAAGGCATCCGATCAGTGGTGAAAAGAGACTTGCCGAGTACGCTGGGGTTCTGGCGAAGGGCCAGTGCACGAGGATGCGTGGAACGAACCAGACCAGTCAGTGAAACAGTACAAACGCGTCGAAGTGACTTGTACTGACAAAACATCGCCGCGGCCGCACAGGCAAGGACGACAGGAAGACGAGGCACGGCCGAATGAAGGACATTCGTAGGTACCGCGCCGATTACAGCACGGGATGGCGCGCTGGCCCTCCATTTGGGCGAGCGACGCAGATGGACTGTGGATGAGGGCAGTCAGCGTTGGAAATGGCGGAAATATGCGACGGGCGAGGAACAAGGGCGCCTGGGCGCGTCGGACTACACGTCCTACATTGGCAGCACCAGGAAGCTCGCACTGGCCAGCACGGCGCTCGTGGGCCACTGCGCAACACGAAGCGCACCCGAGACGAGGCGAGGCACAGCGAGGCACAGCGAGGTGGGTGAGTGGGCGAGGAGTGTAGCGGTACGCACCCAGCGGAGCTATATCCGGGCAAGAAAGGCGTCGATGGCCTTCCGGCGCTGGGCATATTCGTTGGCCTCAATGCCCGCTGGATCGGCGAGCATGCTGGGTGGGACCGAAGAGGGCGGGTTGGTCTGCGAGACCGTACTCGGTGCAGGTGTCGGCGGCCGGGATAACGAAGGCGAATGCAAGAGCGGCGACGGGCACTCACAAGCGGTGACGCCCAAGGCGAGGAGGGTGAGAGGGAGGGGGTTGGAAGTAAGTGAGGGAGGTAAGTTCACGTACCTGTAAGGCACCGTTTGCCGAGCGGCTGATCGGAAACCGTCGATCCGGTGATGTCTCGCGACATACAAATGGCGCTGGCCGTACCTTGTCGGCCTGGCCTGCTAGGCATTAAAGCAAGCCCTCGCCTGGCTCAACTACTCTCCAGTCCCCTCCTGGTTCGTCCTTCTACGACGTTCCTCCTGCTGAGTCGGTACGTGCTCGTGTTTGTCCTCGTGGCAGTGTACTAATAGCCTCGAGTTTTGTCTAACAGGCCAAACCGGTGAGTTCTTATTTTCCCTCCCACTTTATGATGTAATATGTCGCTGGTGTCTAATGTATGTACTTTGAATGTTAATAAATACATATGTTATTGTATCTCTTGCCCAACCGGGCAACCACTTGTTTAATTAAAGGCATGATTAATTAGTCAATTTATATACAATTTGATTGGCACATATTTGGTATAGTATGATCTACTTGTGGTGTGATGGGATGGTGTTGTTCACGGGTGTGATAACAGAGGTGTAATAGCTGGGGGTGATTAGGGGATGTAATTCCACGAGTGTAATTAGGTGGTGTGAACATGTGTTATTAAATAGGGGGGTTGTGTAATGGTGTAACGGTGTTATAGCATGTAATCACACTTTATTACACCCACAGTTTTTTGCTGAGGCTTCGGTTGCGCTCGCCCCTGTAGCTTGTATCATGGCAGCGCTGTTTATAATTCGAATTGGTGCGATGTTTGTGCTCAACTTACTACTTAACAAATGAACAAATGTTTGTCTGATCGAAACAGGGGCGGGATATGCTTTGTTGTAAACTTGACCAGAGCGTCCGCACGGAGTTCCTCTGGCCCCCCCAGGCAGATTCAGCAAGGTCAAGGGGCCCTGGTGAAGGGCCGCTTCTAGTTCATCAACTACGGCTCGAATTGCCTTTAGTACCCCGCTTCGATTGCTTTGGCGATCCGACCAGAGAACCACCCTCTCTGCCGGCATTACAGTTGGATCTCATACCCAACATCCGAGCCGCACTATGCAAGATGTTGAATCTTACAGTACTATCTGTCAACTTTCAGCCCAACGATTTTGACTCTATCTTTCAAGGACTGAGCTTGCCGTTCCGGCTAAATAAATTCTCGTCTCCGTTCCCGCCTAGTATCTACTTTTTACGTAATCAACCTTCTATAACCATTCTTGAACTACCCAAATACTCTCATACCGACTATGATTACTGGGAGGAGTTTCATGACCGCACTATCCTTCCGTCTCTACGTCACGTCAAAGCCCCCGACGGCCTTATTTGGTCACTTGTACCAGGGCGACCCGTTACCAAGGCTGTGTGTCTTGGCGCGGGCCCGCTCCTGAACACGGTCACGCTCGATACCGTCGCTAGCTCAAGCTCAGGCGTCATCTGGATCGAATGTGTAATCTTGATGTCCAGTTGGGAGTATTGCGTCCAAGAGTTGGTCGCTTCTACTCTGAGCATGACGTTGGAGCGATTGTGCCTCAGGTTACTAGAACATGATGTAAGTACGACGTTTCTTTTTTTTTTCCATTGATGTAATCACCTAAATGCCATGCAATCTCTAGACACAACAAGCATCCGCTCCCCGCTACCAACTGAGGTTGCTATCCGGGCTCTCCAAGTTGAAACGGCTTGATCTCAAAATCTTCGAGTCCAAGAAACCATCTAAACACATTTCAGATTGGCTGGGTAGAATGACGTTGGATAGATGGAAGAGTTTGGTTCCATCTTTGGAAGTCGTGACATCGCTCGGAAGAGTCATTGATTAATATAAGAGTGTATGCGTCCAATTGGACTCGTCTACTTCAGTGCAGGGAGGAGAACCAGTAAAAACGTCCTATCAAGTCCAAGGAACTGCCGGCCGAGAGATCCTCGGCTGTACCTCATACAAGAGCACCAGGTTTCAAACTTCGCTCACATTGGCACCTATCACTTAACCTCAGAAGTACTGCTTACACCCACACCAAAACAAAGAGACGCAACCAAAACAAACTCCAGATTACCGCACCACCTCCCAACTCAACCGGTAAAATACATGGTCCAGCGCGCGACAAGAAAAAGCCAACTTCACGCGGATTACGTCTATAAAATTAATCTCTACCGTACTATAAACCGTCTCCCTTCCCCTCGTCCATCATCCTCACTCACTCCCGCTCAGCACCCGCTCGGCCCCCTCTGTTCGTTACTGTTTAGAGAATCGGCCTGTATCCAATGAACAAGTCAAACACCTGTTAAAACCATAAAATAAAATAAAATACGTACGCATTATTCTTAGCCCGCTCGCTCAATCTCAAACTCGTATGACTCTCCAAGCCCTCCATCCGATGGAACGCGTTCAGGTTCTTGTGAGCCGTGATCTGGAACACGGACGCGGAACCTTGACGCGATATGATCGTGCTATAGGCGAGGAAGAAGGCCCAGATGCGGAACCAGCGTTCGCCGTAGGCTGCAATGACCTGTGAAACGAGTTTTGTTAGTCTAGAGCGGGGTGGGACAGGAGTGGGGATAGGGACTAACCTTGGACTTGTTCGAGATCCAGTTCTTGTACCAGCGCCAGATCGTAGCCGAGTAATGAACACCGAGCACGTCGACGGCTTTGATCTCGAACCCGACACCCTCAAGCTGAAATGTCAAATCATCGTTCAGTCAGTAACTGTTACCCAGAATCGAAAGCTGAGAACCAAATATGGAGCGGGAGTGGGACCAAAATCAAGTAAAGAGCGGGACCGAGGACGGAACGGGACCAAACCAAAAACGACCACGTATGAGAGATCCAAAAGGAGATAAATGACAGATCAAAAACGGAAAAACGCGGGGTACGAAATGAAATTGTCAAATTGACGTGACATGACACGTGAAAAAACGCGTGGTGGATTGGGATACGTGTCGAAACGAATTGAATGGGCAAGAGAAAAAAAAGGAACGAAGACTCACGCGACCGATGACCCAGTTGAGCGCGCAAGACGCGTCTGCGCCGGGGAATACGTATTTGTTCATGAACAGGCCCCTACAAAAACTTGTCAGCAAACGCGTTCAGACAAAGAGCAAAGAAGAAAACGCACCAAATAAGATCCTCATACTGCCAGCACTGCCTGATCCCCGCAACCTGGAACACGAAAATACCATCGTCGTCGAGCAAATCATACACCTGTCGCAAATACTGGTTATACCGCCGAATGCCCACATGCTCCGCCATCTCGAGCGACACGATCTTCGTAAACTTGTTCTGGGCGGGCAAAACGTTTCTGAAATCCGTACACAGGATCCTCGCGCGGTCTGGGTCCCCGCCGTTGTCCTTGATCCGCTGGTTCCCGTACTTGCACTGATTCTTCCCGAGCGTCACACCAGTAACATCGCATCCATAGTTCTTGTGCGCGTACGCCGCAAGTGTACCCCACCCGCATCCGATATCGAGCAACTTGTCCTCGGGCTTGAGGTCGAGTTTTTCGCAGACGAGCGCGAGCTTGTTGTCCTGGAGCTGTTCGAGTGTTTCTTCCTTGGTGTTGTCCATGACCACGCCCGAGGTGTAGATCATGCGCGGGCCGAGGAACCATTCGTAGAAATCGTCGCCTCGGTCGTAGTGGTCTCGGACTTGTTCCTCGTCTTGAGCTTCGGTGTGCATGATTACTTCCGGGATGAGCGTTGTGACGACGTATTTGAAGAGCTCGGGTGTCATCGTGAACGCCGCCCAGTCGTGTCGGAGCTCCATCACGTCCAACACGTCGCCTTCATCATCCAAGCCGATTAGCCAATGCGAAAAGAGAAAGAAAAAACGCGAGGACACACCTTTAATATCAATCTTACCCTCAAAATACGCGTCGTGGAAAATCTGCATCGGGATTTTCTTCCCCGCCCACTCCGCCTTGAGCGCCTCGTCCTTGATCTCAAAGTACTCGGACTGAGGTCTCCCCGGAAACGCGACCTTTTCGTTTTTACGCGCGCCGTAGATGCTCATGACCGTCCAGTACGCGATCGTGACGGGAAGACCGAGCACGACGACGAGGAACCAGTACGTGTTGGATCCGCCTCGGTTCACGATGGGTAGGATTCGTTTTACGACGTAGGGGACGCCGAGGACGAGTCCTGCCAGTGTTGGGTTGGAGAACGAGCCATTGCCTTCGGCTGGAAGCGGCGCGTTCTTTATTGAGGGAAGGTTCGTAAGTCGGACGCCTACTGTCGTGGGCAGAGGGGTTTTGGGTAGAGGGACGGAGGCGGGGTCGGACATTTTTGAGGTTTTTTTTGGGAGTCGTCGACGCTGGGGAGAAGAGTCTGGCTCTGGTATGGATTTTTGTATCTTCGTGTTCAGGGTCTTCAGGTTCGTGTAGCCGCTTGGCGCTTGTCTTCTTGGAGGTTGCGTTCTACCAAGGCCTTCGACTCGAGAAGTTCGAGAGTCGTGTACAACGAGTGGTTTGAAACAGAAGTGTTGTGGAGTGGTCCGGCCCGCTCATGCCCCTGAGCCCCTATCGGGGATGTATTTAGACTCGCTCGCGCCTACGGCGCAATCCAGTCGTTTCCTCTCTCCTCTCACCGTGCGCACTCGAGTCCGACGCGCTTGCCTCGCTACAAGAAGCACCCTCAAGAAAGCTCCCAATAATTTTTCAACTTATGGGACTTCCCTGTACTTTCTTGTTTACCTATATAAGATCATGGTTTTTTTGGATCACTGGTCATATATGAGATCACAGCCAACACGCCTGACGATAACGGTCTTAATATATTGCCAGACTCGGGAGCTAATCATATTCGATGAAGTTGCGGCACGGTACGAAGTATACAAACGGGCGTATATGCGCTGGAAATAGTAAGTAAACCTGGAAATCGGCGATCCTATTAACACCAGAAACCTAAGTTTTTTGAACTGTACTAGTGAACTAAGCTATGCTATACTACAAGTGGGGCTTCATGTCCTACAGTAGAATATGAGCGCCACTTCTTGGACTCATAAAGCTTTCATATCTAAGCCTTTAGCTCGCGACATCACGTTCATGGGACAAGTTGAAAAAAGATGATTAAATTGAATAGCACAGTGCATTAAAACCGCCCTCAAACAACTCCGTTGACTGAGCCTAGGCTTCCGTACCATTCATCGTGCCTATTCCATGGATGAGAGCCCAGACCAGAAGTAATCGGAGTTCTAGGAAACTCCAGGCCTGGGAACAAGTCAAAGCGAGGATCAAAATGATAATGAAATGAGACATTCCCGTCGTGGTTGTGAGTGATATCCCAATAGCCTATCGAATCGCGTTCTAAATCATCGATTCGGAACAGCTTCGGACATATTGTAGCCACTTGGCGGATGAACCACCTCACGCTGTCAGCCGTGAGTTTCTTTTTCATTCTACCGGAGTAGCTACGGTATAGCTCTATTACGCGAAGATTGGGTGTCTGATGTAGGAGTTTCAGAAAATCCTTCTGAGCGACGCGGGGGAGTTTAGTCGATGCAGCCTGAACGACCGACATACTCACCGAAGGTACGGTGTTCTCAAAATAGACTGCTGAAGTAATAGACAGCCTGATCTTCTCGACATTTGGTGTCATCTCGACCAAGTCATGGATTTGCACTGGACTATGGATCACTTCGAGGTTCCGAAGTCGCGGCAGGGGCGAGGACCTCCCATATGGATGAGGAAGTTCTGGGAGTCGGACGTGTCGTAAATGATAAGTCTTGTATATAGTAAAGCTCTCAAGCTGTTGAGCAACGGGCGAGCATGTCAGTGCGCGACAAATTTTGTACGGGCCCCTGAACTTCAGGACTGACGGAAAGACAGTTTCAATGTCCTCAGTGTCGAATGAGTCCTCTGCATCCATATTCAGACATAGATCGACGGAGAGTAGGTTTGGGTGATGGAACAGGAAGCGTCGTAGTCCCGGGGACTCTTCGTATAGCCAAAGATGGGTGACTGCGAATACGCGTAAACGAGGAAAGATATGATCCGCTAACGCCGTAAAGATGTTGCTAGGGTTCCGTCGGTCATCAGGTGAGACTGACCCACGATCAGCTTCGAAGTCAAAGCCAAGCTCCTCTAGATCGGGTGAAGCGCGAAGCATTTCGAGAAGGAGAGACGGAAGATCTAGAAGCTTAAATCGATTTGTATCTTCGTCTGCTGTTTCCTGCTCGTCCGCTATTATGAGATCAATTTGAGTGAAAAAACACGCGGGTGTTATTGGTACCGACCGCTACCAGAGCTGAGTGATAACCTGAGATAGAACTTCTTCAAGCCCTCCAAGGTAAAAATCTGCCAATACACCTCAACAAATGGTCAACGGCAGCTCCTATAACACTGAGCCCACCTTTTCTGCACTAGCCTACAGTCATGATGAAGAAATTTCAACAGTAATATTTTACAGATGCAGACAAGGACCGACCTGATCAAGGCGGAATAGTTCGACCTGCAGATCGACCGACTGAACCTTTGTATGAATCTGAACCTCCCGCAAGGTTTGCGGGAGCACTATAGACCATCCCGATCCACAGTATATACGCTTCAAATTCTTCAGTTTCGACATAGCAAGCTCAGTATCGCGTATACTATAAAGTCCGACAGCAGAATACTCCGCGTCTTCATCATCGAGGTCGGTCGCCTCGATTGGGTCAAAGCTGACCAGCAGCTCGCAGACGCAAGTAGTTAGACGAAGTCCACTTGTGGCACTTTCACAGTTGATTCGGTCCACCAGCATGTTTATGGTTTCGTAGTTGTCAAAAAACAGTGTTCGGTATAACACTGGGAATGTGATAGACTGCCAGCCTTTGCAGACGAGCGAGAGGTTTGAAAGCTCCCAAGGAGATACACGGCAGATTATAAGACATGCTAGCTCTAGAGGTAGCTTATCCAGCATTCTTGACACCAACGGGTGGTTGCAAACAAGTTATTACCTACGATGGCTGCGCAAACGCGCATCGGGATCCCGGTCACGTGGGCCATCACACTGTCACACCGAACTACGACACAGATGTTGCTGAACGGGCATCTCAATGTTCTCTGTATTTGAAAACTATGATACTTGTCTTATGATATGTAAACTTTTAAGCCGAAGTGACCAAGAAGCATTGGCGCAGACGAGCGGCGCGTTTTTTATCGATGGGAGGTTTGTCAGCCGGACGCCTACTATTATCGAAGACGAGGGCGTTTTGGTAGAGGACAGAGGCTGGGTCGGGCTCCAACATTTTTGAGTTTTTTTTCTTTTTTGGGAGTCATCGACGCTGGAGAAGGAGACCGAGCCCGGGATGGATTTTTGTAGCGTCGTGCTCAGTAGCCGCTTGGCGCTTGTCCTGCAAGAGGTTGCCCTTCAAGATTCAAATCCTGTTGCGTTCTGCCGGGCGCTTCGACTCGAGGAGTTCGAGAGTTGTGCCCAAACGAACGGTTTTAAGCAGAAGCTCCCCCAAAAAAGCTCTCAATATGTGGTCAAACTGTAAGACTCCCTTTTTTTTTCAAAAAAAAACAAGCAGCCAGGTAGTTCACGGAGTGTCAGGCTTGTACGCAAGAAACAGATACGTGGTATAAAAGATTGCTCACTCATCAGTTAGCAATACATTGAGAAAGAAGTGGCAGAGCGGAAAACGGTAATGATAAAGGGCGCCAAATAAGTGGAGGCGTCAGAGCGCCTGGGGCAACGTCCGATCGGCGGAAGACTAGAACTCACAATGAGCTATTGTAGATCAGCGTTATCACTCAAACTGATAATTAGAGTTATATTGCTATCCCTACCCAAACAGTAATACGTGTTGCTTTTTAGGTGCATATAGCTAGTAGTTGAGTTCGACTCACACAATCATAGCGTCGGGATGGTGAGCATCAATGTGTCTATGTCGCGTTTATCTTTCTCGTTGTGAAGTCTGTTAGTATAGAGATATCAAGGGAGTACGGCCGTCTTTGTAGCGCCTACGGCTCCTCATAATAGCTCTGACAGTACGTTGCTTCTACAGAGTATCATACTTGTATCGACAAGCGTCACTGTCAAGTTCGGCGACTTTGGCTGCTCGACTCATTGTTTCAGTTTTAAAACTGGCATCGTTAGAGCTAGAGCGGCTCGTTGAATGATACCCATATACTTTCCAACTCATATAATATTATGATTTTCTTGCATCCAGTAAGCTACAGCCGATGTGGGCACGCCCCTAGTATGTGAGATCACAAACAACAAGTCTGGGTTTTGATTCAACGACAGGCTCGGCAACTACTCATGCTCAAAGATGTTAAGGCTACCGAAAGGAGTATGCAAACGGACGTATATGCGTTGGAAATAGTGAGTGAACTCGGAAATCGGCGATCCTACATCAGAACCCGAACTTTTTTGAACTATATTAGTGAGCCGAACTATGCAATACTACAGGCAGGGCTTCATGCCCCACGGTAGAATTTAAATACCACTCCTTAGACTCACATTTACATATCTAAGCCTTTAGTTCGCGACAGTACAGCCATGGGGGCAAAATGAACAAAAGAAGATTGAATTGAATAACAGTGTCAAAATTGCCCTCAAACAACTCCGTTGACTGAGCCCAGGCTTCCATACCATTCATCGTGCCTATTCCATGGATGAAAGCCTAGACCAGAAGTAATTGCAGTCTTAGGAAGCTCGAGGCCTGGAAACAAATCAAAGCCAGGATCAAAATGGTAATGGAATGAAGCATCCCCGTCGTCGTTGTGAGTAATATCCCAATAGCTAAAGTCTCCTAAGTATTCGATTCGAAGCAGCTGGGGACATATCGCAGTCACTTGGCGCATGAACCACTTCACATGGTCGGCTGTGAGTCGCTTTTTTGCTTTATGGGAGTCGCCAAGGGATAGGTTTAGTACACGGAGTTTGCGTATTTGACGTAGAAGTCCCATGAAAGTCTTCTGAGAGACGCAGGAGGGTTCAGCCGGTAAAGGTTCAAAAGATTGACGTACTCACCGAGAACCCAGTATTCTGCAAGCAGACCTCTAAATTGCTAGACATCGTGATCTTCTCGATATTTGGTGCCATTTCAACCAAGTCGTCGATTGGCACCGGACTATATATCACTTCGAGTTTCTGAAGCCGCGGCAGTAATGAGGCCCGCTCTGGACGGAAAGGTACCGGAAATTGGATATACCGTAGATCATAAGTCTTGTATATACTCAAAGTTTCAAGTTGCTGAGCAACGCGCGAGTGTGTCAGGGTGCAACAAATCCGGTATGGGCCTTTGAAATCCCGGACTGATGGAAAGACAGTTTCGATATCTTCAGTGTCGAACGAGAGGTCCATACCCATATTGAGATATAGGTCGACGGTATGCAAGCTTGGGTGGTTAATCAGGAAGCGTCTTAGTCCGGAGGATGGCTTATGTTCCCAAAGATCAGAGACTTTGAATACGCGTAAACGAGGAAAGATATGATCAGCTAATGCAGTAAAAATTTTGTGAGGGTTCCGTCGGTTATCCGGTAAGGTTGAACCACTCTCGGCCACGAATGTCAAGCCAAGTTCCTCCAGGTCGGGTGAAGCGCGAAGCATATCGAGAATTAGAGATGGAAGATCTACAAGCTTAAATCGATTCGCGTCTTCATTTGTTATTTGTTGCTCGTCCCGCGGCCCCCGATCGCCCCGTGCTGATATGCGATTAGGTTGAATGAAGAACACTTCGGAGTCATTAGTACCGACTTTGTGTAGGAGTAAATGAGAGCTTGATGTAAAATTTCTTCAGACCCTCCAAGGCGAAAATCTGCCGATACTTATCAACAAACGGTCAGCGATAGCACTGAGCTCACTTTTTCTGCGTTAGCCTGTGTTGATGACGATAAGATTCCAACCGTAACATTTCACGTAGATAACGACTGACCTGATCAAGGCGGAATAGTTCAACCTGCAAATCGACCGACTGAACCTTGGTATGAACCTGAACCTCCCGCAAGGTTTGTGGGAGCGCTGATGACCATGCCGATCCCCAGTATATACGCTTCAAGTTTTTGAGTTTCGACCTGGCAAGCTCAGTATCACCTATGCTATGAAGACCGACAGCAGAATATTCCGTGTTTTCATCATCGAGGTCGGTCGCCTCGATTGGGTCAAGGCTGACCAGCAACTCGCAGACGCAAGTAGTTAGACGAAGTCCACCTGTGGCACTTTCACAGTTGATTCGGTCCACCAGCATGTTTATGGTTTCGTAGTTGTCAAAGAATAGCGTTCGATATAAGATTGGGAACGTAACAGACTGCCAGCTTTTGCAGACAAGCGAGAGGTTTGACAGTTCCCAAGGAGGTATGCGGCAGAATATAAAATATGCCAGCTCCGGAGGTAGCTTATCCAGCATGATTGATCCCTGCAAGTGGTTGCGCGAACGCTCAAAGAAATCTTGGTCACGTGGATTGTTTAGAATCATATGGACCACAACATTGGTCCTGCTCAATAAGCGCCCCAATACTCTGTGTATTCGAAAACTATGGTACTTTCACTATGACATGTAATCTTATAAGTCGAAAAGACCATGCAACACTGGCGCGGACGTCTCCTCGCGCGTTTCAACACAACATCCCCGTTCTATGGTATCAAACAAATGGCGTGGCAAAGCTGCTCGCCTTAATCCCTGGTTGACAATTGGTAAAATTCGTTTCACGAACTAGGGCACACCGAGGACGAGGCCGATCAGTGTCGCGTTGGAGAACGAGCCAAAGCTTCGGCTGGAAGCGGCGCGTTTTTGATTGAGGGACGGTTGGTGAGTCGGACGCCTACTGTCGAGGACGAGGGGGTTTTGGGAAGAGGGACAGAGGCGGGGTCGGACATTTTTAGGTTTTTTGGGGGTCGTCGACGCTGAGGAAAGAGTCTGAGCCCGAGATGGATTTTTGTAGAGTGGTGCTCAGCAGGATCGTGTAGCCGCCTAGCGCTTGCCTACAGGATACGTTAGAGGCTATTCTTTTTTGTAACTCGGTCTTGTTTGCTTACTCCTTTTTGATGCGCGCAGCGCGTCGAGCCCAGTAAGCAGACAGACACAATGTCTCAGCGAGCGCAGAAGCAGACTCGATTGACATGTAGCTACCCAACAGACAAACAGCCAAACGGTCTACATAACAATCGGACAGAAAAACAACGGAGAGAACAGAGCAATCGTACCTCAGCGAGCGTAGAAGTAGACTGAGGACGGGCAGTGAGAGTCGAGTATCTGTATAATACAGGAAGTAGAGGATGAGACGCACAAACACGCGCCAGGGGCAAAGGAGCTGCGCGTACGGTCGAGTCGCGTGCGCCCTGGCTCAATACTTCTATCTTTTAAGACCAGCATTACTAAAGGCAGGATGACATTTTGGATGGTGCGTACAGCGTATCGCTTCTGGCTGAAATGACGGTATCTCTTCTGGAATCCTGGAGTCAGTGTGGGGCCGAACCCTATATAAGAGCACAAAGGGCGGGCATAACAATAATGGACCTTGATTTATGGACGAGCTCTCGAGTCATCAATGCACTAATATGCTCGGGATGCCGATAAGAGTACTTGAGTGGACATGTATGCGTTGGAAATAATAGATAGGCTAGGAAACCAGTGCCCCTCTATCGGAAACCCAAACCTTTTTATAGATAGCACAGACAATCAGCATGAATCGAGCTTTACGATATAGTATGTGAGCCGCGAGTAGCTACTTGAATGTATATCGGAAACTGGGACGATGTAGCTGTTGGCCGGTTGTCTGAACGATTCGTCCCAATAAGGGACCATGTAAAGATCAAATTCGGTACGTTTCTTTTTAGTACAATTCGTCTGGACCTCCGTTTTATACGGAGTTTCCGTGTGTATTATGTGTATAGAGGCAGGTCTCATGTCGTTTTAAGTCTTGATACATGGTAGTATCACCTGAGTCAGAAGATATGACAGATGGAGCCGTCCTCCGAGTTCAAGCACCATCAGTTAGTAACTAGTGCAATTCTATAAACTAAGTACCCTCGACCACCAGTTGAGTTCTTAAGGTAGATTACGCACAAGGATCTAGGTTCGGGTCTGCTTCTTTTGTGCTGGAATATGCAACCTGACCTCCACCCATCAGCGCTACATCCATTAGCATCACGTAAAATGAAGTGAGCTAAACTCGCCGGATTAGTTCATTAGTCCCGCGGGGAGAGTGTCAACTAATCTGACGGCGCTTTAGTAGACCCTCAATTAGATTAGTTCCGGCGTTTCGGGCTGACAGCGTTTAGTTCTTTGGAAACTAAACTGGGCTAATTGGAGACTAAACGGGGGCAGATTAGTTCGTGGATTAGTCCACGGGCGAACTAATCTTGGCCGTTTAGTTGCAGGTTAGCTGTGGTCGAGCTACCAGGAGTACTAATGGTGAATAAAATAGGATGATTAGTTCACGATTAGTTCATTATGTGTATTTAGGTGCTATCATTGACCCATATTAGTTTGCTATCATTGCTTTAGGACGTATTTATTGGTCGCTGAATCACTCATGAGGTTAGACAAAGTTATTGTATTGGTGTATAGGTAAGAGTATGTGACATTAGGGAAACAGCAGAATCGTAAAAACAAAAAAAGGACGGCCGTCGACCGGGCAGCTCATCGTCGTACCGCTGATGGCCAGGGTGACAATGCCCCAAGGTGTATAAAATGCCGGCACCACCATTGGCGGTATCGTAGGGTGCCAAATCGCTGTTAGTGAAAAAGATCCGGCACTTGTGGGGCATACCGAGAAAGGGGTTGTTGGTCAACCGGCTATGAATACCAGTTGCCACCTCACTGCGGCCAGGATTCCTACTGAATACGAGTTAGCGAAGGCCAAACAGTGAGTGGCAATTCTGAGTGATAGCTCACGTGTACAACGCTGAATGTTCGAGGAGGGAGCTATGGGTCGTGGTGGTGTTGGAACGACGGCGAGGGAGCCGTTAGGGGTTGTTCCCGAGTACCAAAGCGACGGCCACGATGAAGCTGGTGGTAGTGGTAGTAGAAACAGCCATGGGGGACAGCTGAGGTAAGCCCACAGGGCGTCGAGCAAAGTGGTGGAGGGGTGGTGGTAGAAGGGAACCAGAAGGTACGCGGCACGTGACAGGACCTGTGAGGTTCAGACAACGAAGCACGTGCTGCCAGGAGCTCGTAAGCGCCAGCTCGGACGCTACATGCGACAAGTTAAGAGCAAGGAGCCTGCCCTTAACAAGCCTGGCACAGGTGCGCTCACGCGTTGAACGGCTGAGTGCTGGGGCGGAACTAATCAGAACTAATCCGTACCGATTAGTACAGACTCAACTAATTGAGTCGTCCCACAACTAATCGGGCGCTGCGAGTTCCGTCGGTACTAATTAGGAGTTCCAATTGCCTAATTGCGGGGCAGATTAGTTGGGCCCAGTACTAATCTCCTAAGTTTAGGTTCCGAGAAGCTAAACAACCCACACATTTGGTTTTCAGGGAGCCAATCTGGTCGCTGTGACACGCCGGAAAACTAATCCAAACGCCTTTTAGTTCTCTCCAGTCAACAATACGCCAAACCTGGGACTAATGGGCCTAAATTCTCCCGTTTAGTCGAGGTAAAACTAAAACACGGTCTGACCACTCCCGAGCGGTCTAATCAGGCCGGATTAGACAGGCCTGTCACTAATCTAGGAAGTTTACCTAGGTTAGGCTAGGTTTCCCAAGGGTTTTTTACTGACGTAGTCTGGGCGGGTTCAATGCTCAAGTTTAATGCGAGTCAGATATATATACACCAGACGCGGGAGACATACAGAAAGTCCGCATGAAATGGAGGTCCAGACGAACCGCACTAACAAGGAACAAACGTACCAAATTTTAATTTTACATGGTTCCTTTTTAGGATGAATTAGTGCTTATCACAGTAGCAGCTATAGAGGCGATTCGGTGGTCGATTTGAGGTCGTTACGGTTTTCGCTACAGGCACGGGTTTTAAGAATATCGGCGGCGAATCCAGGTGGAACAAAAATGCAAACTGGTTCGTTGCACGTCGAGGAGAGTGCGTAAATTATTTTGATTTAATTTTGATTATATACACACTCTGGCCATAGCGCCGCTATAAGTCACACGAGAAGATTTGAGCTCGTATCGAGCACCAAATCCGTAGCTGAATCGCCTCCGTAGCGGCTACTGTGATAAGCACTAAGTATTGTTCAGACGACTGACCAACCGCTACATCATACCAGTTTTTGGTATGCATCCAAGTGACTACTAGTAGGTTTTGTACCATGTTGCGAAGTCCGACTCATGCTAATTTTCGGTACTCTTGCTTGCCATAGGGCGGTATCATAAGCCTTGAGCTTACTTGGACATTGCAATCATGGGAGACAAAATCAAAGGGGAAAGCATTTAATTACAGCACAGCGTATTAAAACCACCTTCAAAAAACTCCATTGATTTAGCCCAGGCTTCCGTACCAGTCTTCGTACTTATTCCAAGGATGAGAGCTTAGACCAGAAGTGATGGCGGTCTTAGGAAGCTCAAGGCCTGGAAACAAATCAAAGCGAGGATCAAAATGGTAATGGAATGAAGCATCTCCGTCGTGACCCTGGACTATATCCCAATAGCTTGATGAATCGCCTCTCAAGTATTCAATTCGAAACAGCTGAGGACATATTGAAACCACTTGGCCCATAAACCACATTACATCCTCAGCCGTGGGTTTACTTTTCCTTGTATCAGGGCCGCCAAGGTATAGCTGTAGTGCGCAAAGTCTGGGTGTGTGACGTAGAAATTTCATGAAATTCCTCTGAGAGAGATAGGGGAGTTTAGCTGGTGCAAGTTCTGATGACCGAAGCGCTTACCGAGGACACGGTGTGCTTGAAATAGACATCTAAGCTACTAGACATCCTGACCTTCTCGACATTTGGTGTCATCTCAACCAAGTCATGGATATGCACTTGACTATAGATCACTTCAAGCTCCCGAAGCCGCGGCAAAGGTGAGGACTGCCCATATGGACCGGGAGGTCCTGGGAGTTGACTATACCGTATACCAAAGATTTTGCGTATAGTCAAGTTCTCAAGCTGCTGGGCAATACTCGAGCGCGTTAAGGCGTAGCAAATCCTGTATGGGCCCTTGAAATCCCGTACTGATGGAAACACGGTTTCGATATCCTCAGTATCAAACCAAAGATCCATATCCAGATTAAGATGCATGTCGACAGTGTGCAGGTTTGGGTGATTGAGCAGGAAGCGTCGTAGTCCAACAGATTCATCGTGTTCCCAAAACTCGAAGACCCTGAATACGCGTAAACAAGGAAAGATATGACTTGCTAATGCCGTAAACATGTTGTCGGGGTTCCGTCGGTCAGTCGGCGAGGTTGAACTACGTTGAGCTCTGAATGTGAAGCCAAGTTCCTCTAGATCAGGTGAAGCGCGAAGCATTTCGAGAAGGAGAGATGGAAGGTCTAGAAGCGCAAAAGGATTGTTATCTTCGTCCTCCGTTTCCTCTTCATCGTGTGTTCCCCAAGTGCTCCGTACTACTATGCGGTTAGATTGAGTAAACGAGAGGTGGGAGTTACTGGTGCTGACCTCTTGGGGGAGTAAATGAGAGTGTGACGTAAAACTTCTTCAAACCCTCCAAAGCAAAAACCTGCCAAGATATATCAGCAAATGGCTGGAAACAGCTCCTATAATATTAAGCTCACTTTTTCTGCGCTAGCCTATACTTATATGAGATCTCAATCGTGACGTTTTATGGACATAGCGAACGACCGACCTGATCGAGGCGGAATAATTCGACCTGCAAATCAATCGACTGGACCTTGGTATGAACCTGAACCTCCCGCAAGGTTTGCGGGAGCACTAATGACCATGCTGACCCCCAATATATACGCTCCAGGTTCTTGAGTTTCGACATGGCGAGCTCAGTATCGCGTATGCTATGAAGGCCGACAGCAGAATATTTCATGGCTTCATCGTCGCGGTTAGCCACCTCCACCGGGTCAAGACTAACCAGCAACTCGCAGACGCAAGCAGTTAGACGAAGTTGACTTGTAGGACATTCACAGTTGATTCGGTCCACTAGCATGTTTGTGGTTTCGTAGTTGTCAAAGAATAGCGTTCGGTATAAGATTGGGAATGTGACAGACTGCCAGCCTTTGCAGACGAGCGAGATGTTCGAAAGCTCCCAAGGAGATACACGGCAGATTATAAGACATGCTAGCTCCGGGGGTAGCTTATCCAGCATTCTTGACACTAATGGGCAGTTGCGAACCAATTACCTACAAGTGGCTGCGCGAACGCTCAAATCGAGAAGTCAGTCACGTGATCTTCTCCAGAATCACACAGAACCACAACATTGGTCTTACTTAACACGCTTCTCAATGCTATCTATACTTGAAAACTATGATACTTTTACTGCACTATGTAATCTTCTAAGCCGAAGTGACCAAGCAGCACTGGCACGGACCTCTTCTCGCGTGTTCCTACATACAATCCCTGTTCTGTGGTATCAAATACATGGCGTGACAAAGTTGCTTGCCTTAATACCTGGCACTACATTCGTATTCAGACCTTCTACGATCACCCTACTGGACCAGAATGTAAGTAAAATAGCCTGAATCACCGAGCCTCATTGAACTGTTCCTATTTTATAGCGAGTTCGACTTCCTGAAAAGATAGACTTGACGCGTCTTCATATCTACGCTCCTCACATCAGAGTTCTACAGGTACACGAGCGGTCTGACAGTCAGTGCTTCATCGACGATACCGACTGGTCGAAACTGGTGAGCCTATCTGCCGGGTCTTCTCTACTTCCCAACTTGTCCAAGCTCGCTCTTCACTGGAACGCGCCACATATTGGACCAACGACTAGACCCTGGCAGGCCCTGTTCCTGACCACTTCTCTGGTCGACCTCCGAACCGTTTCTTGGATGCCTCCCTGTGCTGCAGCACTGACACAGCTTACTACAAACAACGGCCTGCGCGAAATATCTGAAGTGTGTCCTCAGCTCCAGACTTTGGCCATCTTCCCTTTTCAGAAGATCAGCTTCTTCTCGGAAACCGAACAGCCTCTCTATAGCCCATACATATCTCGTTTCTCCCAGCTTCGCGCGCTTTCAACTAGCCTTACGATATTACAGCCCGAATCATTTCTTGCGTTAGGCCAGCTTCCACATCTTCAATCACTTGCCGTATATCTTCAGGAGCCGAGCCTCCCTTTAGGAGGATGGATCTCGCTGAGAAATCCTTTGAGAGCCTCCGCCAGATGGAAGTTCATGATTTGCTACCATCCTCCATTGAGGCGCTATGGAGTGTGCCTCCTCTTATCGCACGTCTCACTCGGGTCACGGTTCAGACCTCGTTCATCAGCTCGGACAACCCCTGGCTCAATGTCGCACGTATCATATCTAGTAGCTCACCTCTCATCTCCGAACTCCACCTCGATTTTGGCATCGGGTTCAGCCCCTTACTCTCCAATTTCTCAAGACAGTTTCAACCAACCCGTCTCACTACTCTCATCATCGACGGACGACCGCAACTCGCAGCTACGTTCCCAGAATTTATACTTGGCCTACCTTCCTGCTTGGAAGTTCTCAAGATCCGCTGGGAACGCACATTAATGAGGTTTATGCCTTTAGTTGCCTCGCACCTTCCTCACCTGCGTATTTTGGCTGTGGATTTGACCGTTCACGATACACCTTCGGATAGATTGATTGCCACCGCGACCCAGGTTGTGGAGGTCAGTGGCAGAAAGGTCCCGAACTTCATCCTTCAGAACTGCTGGGAAGATTTGAGGATCGTGCTTCCTGATCGGAAAGAAAGTATTGTCCGGTACGAGTTCGGTTCTTCACATCGTTGCATCGTGTGCTAAATTCTATTTAAGACTACTGCATATACTCTGGCCAAGCGTTCGATGTGAGTTTTTCCCAGACATGGATCACACTATCTGGGAAAAACGCCTCAAGGAAGAAAATAGTCCCGCGCTCTGCGAACTCAACCAAAAACTCAACTAGTTAAGACATCAGTCGCTGTAGGTTCTATGTCTTACTATGTGCGATTCCGTATCGAACTCCGCAGGCCTTGCTTCAGACGTAACCATCACGCACTTCTTTTAGTTACTCTGACCGAATATGTTCGTCTGCCCGAGATTCGTATACATACAATGACGTGGGTCGAGACTTGACGATTAGCCTGAAGTTCGACCATTAATGATATATTTTTCCTCATGTAAAGATACAGCGGGCAGACAAATGTGTAAAGAAGGTCATTCTCCTAATCACCTCTTTGGGGAAGTGGAGTTTGGCAAACAAGATAGCGTTATTTTTGTACCCCGTGGCAGCGCCGAATCTCCGACCAAACCACGGCTGTGCAGCCCCAAAGCCACGAGCGCTTACGACGTGAACAAACCCAACCGCACCATCACCAGCCCTCGTACGTTCACGCTAGGTCATTCGTACTCTGGGCCGCAATGGTTCCCATATTGAATAACTTCGATATCTTGATGATTATTTGTCAATATTTAGCGACCAAGGATCATGTCACTTTAACACTTACTTCTCGGAATCTGTCTCATTGTATGATTCCAGTTGTTTGGTCTCGTGTTGGCGACATAAGGAGACTAACTGCGTTAGTACCTGAACTTTCAACTGAACGCAAAGAATCCAATCCTGCGTGTTCTGTAAGTAATTCGACTATTGAGGCGTTGTATGCACTGACCAGGTTCGAAACACGTCAAACCCCAGACTAGTGATGCAGACTTTACGCGCTTTCGGACCTTTGCTACCTATGTTCATCGGCTGAAACTGTTCAAGCATCCATCGCGGCCCTGGCGCTTGGACGATGCGACTTGGGCAGCCCTTGTCGCTCAGGCAGATGTCTCTCCGCTCTTGCCAAATCTTCGTCAGGTTACCCTCTACTTGGATACAATTGAGAGACCATGGCATCAACTTTTAGTAACTTCATCTCTGGTTGCTATCCAGATTCGTTCGCTTGCTACCTCCGTACTAAAGGCCTTTGGAATTCGTAATATCTTACAAGACTGCTCAAAGATCCAGGCATTATCTCTCATCACGAGTGCACGTCTAAATAGTCGTCCCAGAGAGACTTCTTCGTTATCCTCTTTCATACTGTCCTGTCGCCGACTTCGTACTTTGACCGTAAGCTCTCGTGCATTGAACGCGACGATTTTATCTTCAATTGGAAAGCTTTCTGATCTTGAGATGCTCGAAATCTATACTGAGACCAGCTCTCGGACGTCACAGTTCTCTGCTGCGACGCCTCTTGTTGGCTTATTCCCTGCACTTACCTTTCTTACCTTTCTCGGGATCCCGGTTCTCGACGTCGCATCATTACCAAATCTAGCTCCTCTGTTTAAGAATGTGGCTACACTTGGTTTTACTATTGAGATCCAAGAACGCGAGAACTTGCTATGGCCTATGGCTTGTCAATCTATTCTGATTAGCTTGAATGTCACGGAGCTATGCTTAGATTTCGAAGGCCAACGGTCTTCTCCCTTAGAACCTTCTCGCGCATTTTTAAGCTCCCTAAAATCGCTACCTCTAAAAACTTTCGTACTCAACGGAGCTTTTGTACGATCATCTGTTGAGTTCTTGAACTTAGTACACAACCTACCCCCAGAACTAGAAATTCTCCATATTCATTCGCAGACGGTCGACTTTGAGGCGCTGCTCCCTGTTGCCGCCCATCTCACGCATGTACGCGAGTTGCGCTTGGGCATATCGGCATCGGAAGGAATAAGCAGAGCCTTGCTTCGTAGTGCTGGCCAGAATTCCAGGCCATCTCCCCAGTCAACCCTATATGATTTCTTGTTTGATGTCAGGATTGTTCCAGATTTCGGTACTCTCTCAAATACCAGAAGGAAGCATATCGCTCGGTAGCTATTCCAACGTCTTTGCTTGAAAGATTGGCCATGACAAAGCTCGTCCTCCAGGTTGATATATACTTTATGGCCCACTGTTCGATGTAAACGTATCGTTGAGAAATTGATTGGGGAAGCGGTTCCTTCGGAACTTGACATCTTAAACCTTGGGCTTTTAAACAAGGAAATATCCGCTGTGCGAGCCCATCACTCGTCTCGCCGGCAATACCATCGGGGAATTAAGCACTGAATCCCGTATATGTATATTGTTGCCTGTATGTAATCAACCCCAAGCTGGTGCATGATCCACCAAATTCTATGATTCTCCACTATTTCAGACAACGTTCTACTCCAAGTAAACAACATAATTGAATTCGTTCAGACAACATGAAAATCATATCAATGCAATCGATAGCGTGAATGAATAAAGCACTAACAATACAACAATCCCGGAAGTCCCGTATATATCGGCCCAATCCTATCCTACAACCCATATCCATCGCGGAATGTACCATTATTTTTCGTAAAGTCGTTGTTTGTTTCATTCAGACCCCTCCCACCCTCGCTGTCCCTCGACGACTCTACCCAACCCACCACTCCGGCCCGTCAATCTTGAATCTCCGCTTCGCCCAGTCACCCTTGAGTCCATACTACGCCCCGTGATACGCGAATCCATACTCCTTCTGCCATACCTCGAGTCCCCGCTTCGTCCTGTCCCACCACTCCACCCGGTTCCTCCACTTCGAGTTGTACTCGTCATCTGGCTGTACCTATCACGTGGATATGAAGGATGCGGTGGGGAAAGTAAGCCATCTCGGGAGGTCGCAAAGCTCCGGTTATGATGTGGATGAGGTAAAGGAGTATGTGAGGTCCGAGGCGAGAATAACGCGCTCTGAGAGTGACCAGACGGTGATGCAACTCCTCCCCTCTGACCTGGCTGAGTCGGCGAAAATTGTCTTTCACGGATAAACGACGGGAGAGTCGATATACCCGGTCGAGTCGGTTGTTCGCTTGACGATGAAGATGGCGGCGGCGCAGACGGACCAGCTCGAGGTCGACGCAGGCTAGCTCCGCGTGTCGGAACCATATGCCTCAACATTGCAGATGCGCTCGGCGTGATTCGTTGTTTGGATAGCCGGTTCGGTCCCGGACCACGGGGAACCGGCGAGGTCGTACCGCTCCCGTGCGAGTGCGGGGATATCGGGCGGTTTATGACGGCGGATTGGAACAGAGGAGGTGGAGAGGCCGTACGGTATAGGTCCGGAACTGGAGCCGGAGAAGGTTCGGGCGGAGGCGGGGGCGTAGGTGGGGGCGCGTAGACATATTGCGTGGGAGGCGGGACGGAGCGGGGTGGTTTCTGATTTGGAGGTGGGGCGGTAGAATAACGTATATTTGGATTGGAGCCTTGATGTTGAGGATGTTGAGATGTGGATGCGTATGGATCGTCTGGAGCGTAAGAGTTTGCCTGGGTCGGCGTCGGAGGGTCCGGCGTCGGCACCGGGTACGGGTATTTGATACGCCGTCGGTCTGAACCGGTCCGATCTCATTAGAATTTTTCGCACCGCCAATCAGGACAGCGAGAGTCTCACCGCCAGGTCTCGGTCGCTCATATGGTTCCTGTGCCTCCACCATCTGCGCGTCCGCCCATAGTCGTGTCCTCGACCCAAGTCCCGAACTCTCTCCACTATCTTCACCTCTGACCATCGCCGGTCGAGCGTTTCTCCACGCCCGTCGTCCTTTGCCATCTCTTCCCCATCCCTTTCCCCAAATCACTCCCACGCTCTTCTCGGCTGGTTCTTTCCCGAGGCGTCGGCGGCGTCTACGAAGGCAAAGTAGCGTGGCGATACCAAGGATAACCAGCAGCAGCGCGCCGAGCACGGCTCCAACGATGCCGCCTGAGAGTGCGGAGTTATCGTTTTGAGGAGGCGAGTTTACCGGTGGGGGAGAAGGTACGGCTGATGACGACGACGACGACGACGTTGATGGTGTTGATGATGTTGATGATATTGGTGGTATTGATGTTAATGAGTCAGATGGCAAGGGTGTAAGCGAGGGCGTGGGGGTGGGGGTGGCCGTATCTGAAGGAGTTTGTGATTCGGAGACAGGAGCTGAGGTTGGGGTTGGAGTTGGAGTGGGCGTCTCAGAAAACAAACTAGTCTGTGTAGGCGCCTGTGTGACTGGGACAATGACCGATGAAAGAAATGTCGCAGCGGGGATAGTATACGACCATGGAACCCCGGTCTCTACTCCCCCCGTCACAGTTGTTCCAGCAATCACTACAGTCGTGAACACCAACGTGTTGGCAGGAGGATTCGGAGCGGCCGAGACCGAGGGAGACTCTGAGATTGGAAAGAATGTTGTCGCATCAGGAATAGTATACGACCAGACATCGCCAGTAGTACCTGTGCCAACAACTGTCGTACCAGGTATGATCTGCGTAGTCTGAGGTAAGGAAGGTGAGGACGAGATCTCAGTGCCAGATACAGGTGGCGCCGCAGTAGACGAAGTTTCCATCGTTCTATCAGTCCCAGATCACCCCGTTTAGGCGAGCCAAGCAAGACAAAGATTTCGACGCCCTTCAAAGCAGAAATCCAAAGCCGAGAGAAATCCAAAAATAAAAGCTTAGAGTCAAGCTTGAGAGTGCAGTCGTCGCCACGTCTGGGCGAGATGTTCAGGGATCGTGCGGCTCTCACGCGGTTGATGATACCCTAGTCACATGCAAGGTGTGGGATCCACACCTTCTACCGCGCGTGTTCCCCGCTTGCGGTTGTCGTGGGTGAGCGAGTAGACGGACCAAGACGACCGATATGGGTGAGGCTGCCCATTAATAAATTCCAGTCAGCACGCGGTGAGCCTTGGCATTTCCATATTTGCGTCATTCCATAAGTCACGCGACGTCATCAGCGCTTGTCACTTTTCCTCGGAATCGTCTGAAAGATACAGTACGGCTTAAATTAAGTTCAAGACGGACAGAGCGACTGAGGAAAATAACGAGAACGGATAGGGGATAGATACGGTGTGGTATTCATATGGTCGGCTTTGGTGGTTGGTACCACAAGGGTTTCGCTAGGACCCTGTCACAAGCGCCCATCCACACCTATTAGCGGCGCTCCCAAGCTCGTTATATGCGCTTCGCTTATTCGGGAGCGCAAGATTGCTTAGCCTTTCACTAATTTATGACAAGAGACACGGCCGTATACGCTCTCAAATATCATGTGAAATGGTTTAAATAACTGAAATCCCTTAGTGTAATTTTCAAGCATATCAGGTACACAGCTTGACTTCGTGAAAACTTTCAAAACCCAATCCTAAACGAGATGCATTGTAAATCATCTCTCGAAGTGACTGTGTCTACTTACACGTATCGTTGCCATTGTTGCCTCCGCTATTCTCCTCAGGATGAGGGTCGTCGGTGGTATTAGCGTCCCCTGGTATAACCAGTTTGAGATCGTCTTCACGACATGATTAGCCTTCAGTAAAATTAGCAGAACCGGAGCGATACCATATGCTTTGAGCCTATTCAGCGTTTCCGTAGCTTTTTGATCCAGTAGATAAGATACTGGGCCATCGGTTAAGGCGATTATTATTTTGATAGTTCCGCTGTCAACAAGGTCTTCGCGATCCGTGGCTGCGTTGCCCCATATAAGCAGTTCCAGTTTAACAGGTCATATAAACTCACAATCAACGGCCAACTCTTCGATCATCTCGAATGCCTTGCTAGTGATTTTCACCCTACCACCCCACGTACCTAATTTTTCCCCGTCACGAAATGTTGTAGCCGCGAAGTAGAAAAGGCTAACCTTCTGGTGGTCTATAAGTTGATGAGCGGGTTGCAAGTTCCATCACTTGATTCAAAACATCAAAAATATACTGATAGCGTATTCCCTCACGATAGCGGCCTACGTGGTACAAGTCGTCGCACGAAATACAACCGAACTTCAGTTTGGCGCACCTTGCTTTAACATCGCTGTTAATACAATGAGCGCTCCTACAACGATCTCGTCTTCCTTTTCGCTCAGCATGCTGACCAAGCGAGGAATTGCCTGCATCGTCTTGTCTTGATGCTTACCAGCTGAAGAAATAAGAGCACCATCAGCTATGCGACCAGCCAGCCACAGCACTTACTATAAAGAGTAATCCACGCCGTTATAATAGTGCTTTTCTTGTTGTCAGATTCGGCAAATTGCGCCAAATCTTCCACCATATCTTCCGTTGCCCATCCGGCTAGAAATATATATTAATAATATGAATAGCGAGTAATCTAGAATACTTACATCCTGACGGCGCAAGGTGAAGTATAATACTAAGAGCTTCTTCCGTGGTCTCTCGTGAGTTACTTTGAAGTTGCTTTTTCAGTGTCGAAATAAATGGCAATTGAGGTATATCCTTGAACAGATCTACATCCGAGATAAATAGATATTGGAGACGATTCAATGGACGCTAACTATGATCTAAGAGTGATTTAATCAGCTTAGCCACTGCTTTGACTTGTTGAATATCCTTGTTAGACAATAGATCCACGGCCTGTGTGATCACGCCAGCTGCGAGCAAATTCTCTTTTACGTCGTCTGTCAAAATACGTGAGTATTCGAATATATGGCTTGTTTATTGTGCTTATAACGCACCGAGGGTAGCAATGCGAGCTAAGGCAATGGAAGCCTCTGGATGATCATTCATATGCTCGGCCAACATGCCAACGTCTTCAGTCGAGAATGGAAGTGAATCTAGTCGAAACGTTAGTTGGAACTCAACTTTCGATATCGGCTTACACACCATCCTCCGCGAGAAGAGCCAGCACACGCAGCACATCCTTAGTCACTTGCTTATCCTTAGTCATTTGCTTATCCTTCAGCATTTGAACAAGCCTGGACCAAGCGCCTTCTCCAATCAGTCTCGGGCGACAAACGCCTAAGAAACAGATATGTTCAGTCTTGTGCAGATACAACATAGGGGGCGAGCTTACGATTTCGAGCTACGATTTGCACGGTGGACATAGCTTCCTTAGCTAGTTGCTGTTTCATCTTTGGGTCTTGTATCTGGTTAGTGCCAGTCATCAAATTTAGCAGTGTGGACATAATCGGGTTGTAGTTCCCAATTTCAGATGCACAGCTTTCTAAGAACTACACTTCAGTCGAGGCAGTACAACCGTATTGTATCGACATAAGCTTACCGTGATCTACCATAGCTCCAATCGCCTCGATAGCCTTGCTTAAAAAGGTGCAGTATGTATTTTGTTCGTTTGATGATTGGTTGGGATATATCGCCTGGATGTTTAACCACCACGCTAGCCTTGGGATGACATCCCCCCAATAGAAAACCTCTCTAGCAGTATCTGCGAATCAGTGTGTTCATTCGATGAACCTGACCCTACTGTAGCAGCTATAGAACTATCCTTACTGTGTATAGAGAGTTTAGCGATTACGTTCATAATCACCTCCGCAAGGTCTGAAACGTGAGAACGCTAGCTCACAGTTATTAGATGAAATGCAACGTACCAAGCTGTTCCCCTGCCAATGGGGTAACGAGTTCCCATCGGAGTAATCCGTGCACGATTTTGGATAGATCTTCGATAATATGATCTGCGTCTTTAACAGACTCTTAAATTAAAGTAGCATCATTGTAAGTATAAACGATATCATTAATTAGCTTACCTGCAAGTCTCGAAATGTCAACAACAATCTCTGCTAAGACACGTACAAAGGGAACCAAACGTGATTGCACTTCTATTGACTGGATACTCCAGACCACTACAGAAAAGGCTTCAGTGCGATTGCGGCCCCTTCCGGAGCTTAAAAATTTACCCTCTACTAGACCAGATTCGGCTGTGGCGTGGGAGGACCTAAACAAACCGCGAAGCCAGTTCAAGGAGCCCGATGGTTTGGGCCTGGGTTCAGCTAGAACAAATACTCAGCAAGAAATTGACTCATGGGTTGACGGATGCTCACATTTTGCCTTTTGTTCGGGACCAGTCCCATCCCATTGCTCCAGCAGTATACGTATACGTGGTATAACTGATACATTGATAGACTCAAGCGGAAGAACGTCTAAGTTCCTCATTAGTATGTCGAAACAAGAGTTTCTTCTACATACCGCCAACCGGTTTTACGCCTGTCTGCTCCGCGCTTGGCTCCCCAGCCTCTTGTTGCTTTGTTTGCCTATCCTGAGGCTTGGTATCTAACCCAGATATGTCGGCCATAAAGGTACCACGCGTCACAGAGAATGAGAGCGCGCACCGTTCGTAAAACCCACCACGTTCCTAATAATCACTCGAGTACGATCCTTCTCATCCGGGTAATGTTTCATGATGCTGTGAAGTAGTCGTGGCCCACCATAAGTCCAAATCATCTCTGATTTACCTTTAATATTCGACGTGTCCATGAGATTACTTTATTTGAACGTGGTGGCAGACCTTCAATGACCACTCACCAGATGTTGTGACGTACTCAAACAGCTTTTCAAACCATAGTGTATCGTCTTCATCCTTCTGTAGATATTGCTTCACTAGATCCACCGCGTTTATGAGAGACGTCTCGCCTTCCCAATACTGGTCCGATAGGTTGAAAGGATCCAAGACTACGTATTTGCTAAGCGTGGGTCCAGCGTTTGGGTTTACGAGTACCGCTTTGGGCTGGTAACCCCTAGTGGCGTTATTTTGTTTGTCACTGCTAGCTCGCACGGTCCAATGGATTTTCTGGTCAGGGAATACTTTCCGAACCTTACCCCTGTGCGGAGTCCTGTAAAGAACAAGCAGAGTGTCAGATATATCAACATTTAGCTCACATCAAATGCAAAGTACCACTTGATCTTTGAGGTGCCATCTGCAGAACGTACTCTCCTCGGCATTGGCATCACTTCGAGGAGCTGCCAAAGTCCTCCCAAAGATTCCTTGACCTCGGCAGTCGGAAGTCCAACTTTGACATCATGAAGTTTAACCGACAGTCCTTCGCGATGCGCCTCCTCCATCATCCACTTTAAAGGCTCTCCACCTCGGTTAAGATCTTGGTTCGTTTTATTCCCGCCACCTCTGGTTTGGAGTAGATCAGTACGATTCCCACAAGCGTAATTGTTATTTTGCTCACATATCCGAGTGCGTTCCAGCGAACCACACTTCTTTCGTGCTTCCTCCGTCCTTTAGACCCCGAACATGCTCAGGGAGGAATTTGACCCGACGTTCATCCAGTGCGAGTGCGTGACGAAAATGGGTGATATGGCTGCATTCATCCGTCATGGGAAGTAGTTCTCCTGGATAGATTCCTATCGATGATACCGTGTCCCTGGCAGTATTGTGTTAGCTATTCATCACCGGACCAGGGTAGAGAAGAAATCTACCAGGCTCCTAGGAAGTGCAAATCCACGTTGTCACGAGAGAATGCCTCCTTGAACTTGGCTACATTATGGTCCTTGTTCGAGTATAGCTCCCAGGCACTGTTGATTGTATAATTAGCCTCAAGGTGCATGATCCGTAAGTAAAACAAAAACAGTACAATGGTATTTGCTCTTGGTTTCCAGGATATATCAGGCCAATCTTATTGGTAGTGGCGCGTGAGCGGTGGTTCTAAAATAAGAGAAAATAGCATATACCTCGTCGATCATTGCGGCCAGAGCGCGGACTTGATACGCACCCCGGGAAAAACCTATCAATGCTCTTCCATAAACTGTGACAGTCGAAAAATGAACAGATCGTACCAAACAAGAAAATTTGGTCTCCTGGCAAGTATATATCCGCTAGCCATCGATAGGCTCCAATAATTACCTTCTCAAAATTCCTACATTTCTGTTTAACGAGCAGGCCTTGAAAGAGTATGCTAATATCACGAACCAAGCAATGGCAAGGTCAACTATATTGGATAGAACCTGCTTCATATAGGCATAGGAGCGCCAGCTAGGTTTTGCATATGTGCCGATGCCACTGTTATAGTATGTAAGTTGGTTTTTATCCTTTTTGATACGGCTGTAGAGTTCAACGACGTTGGTATTCTATTGAGGTTTACAATCGAATTGTAAGTCACAGCTATTAAGCGCGTCTACAACCGAGAATCACCTTTTCAGAAAATTGATTAGAGGTACCGTCGATGCAAACAATCAACTTCCGTTTGGGCTCCCCTTGTGCTGCCGTGGCTTTACCTGGCCCTTGAGTTTTAGGATTTCGGCCGCCTGGAAGTAAATTGGCTGTAGCTTGGGGAGCTTGGGGCGAACGAATCTCGGGAGCAGTGTCCTCCAGGGTATCCGTTGGCTCGACCAGAGGAGCTATGGTGGAGGTGTTAGACATGGCTTAGCCCTTACAACAGTCGATAGAGTGCCCGAACCAAGATGAATGAATATATCGGCAGCTCCGAAACATACATCTTAAATATCTACAACCGTCTAGTGTACCCTACAGTCGGCCTTGCTTGGTATGGACACACAGCACATGACGCTATCATTCATGCTCCAAGCGCGCCTATTCTCGAGAGGCATTTTAGCCATCCTGTACGTTCCACTACTTATCGGTGCGATCCGCCTTCTAGTTTGGCGCAACGATCGTCGCTGACCAGACAAAAGTCTGAATGTCCATTTCACAATGTTCTCTCAGAACAACACACCGGCGCTAATCAGGCAGCGTTGTATAGTCGAATCTCCGTGATGCGGACGTGATCGCTTTGTTTTCCAATTCGTATTTCTACTATGGATCAACGCTTTTTGACCACATGATGTATCACGTAATATCCAGTCGCCTAGCTCAGAAGTCAACGAAGAGTGCTACAGTGACACCAAGCTGGCCGTTGTATCTATGCTCATTTACCTTGTGTCTGGTTTGTCAAAGAGGTGGCCGCTGTCTCAGTACGACGCATTTATCGTAGGATACGCTGTGGTGGCTCTGAGCATAAAGAAGCAAGGGGCAATTTCAGTGTCGATCAGGAAGCGAATCAAGTGATTTCCCGTGCCTGAGAAGCCCGTATCGCTAGGATTAACTGTATCGATATGAAAGAGCTTGTGGATGACTCGAAGATGTGATCGGCTGAAACGGGTTAGAGCTCTACACCCCCACGGAGTTTGGCGGTGAGGCTAGCCGATTTTCGGAGCAGCGGATTCAGCGCTAGATATCGCTAGGTGAAATCGGTGGAATGGTGGGCCTCTGGGTCCAGTCTGGCCCGACCGCTGGTTTCAAAGCCCATATTTGAAATGAACGATCCTACCGCCCGCATACCAATAAATGCGTAAGTTCACATTGTATTTCATGCGTAGCCATATTCTCATACTGGAGCCGAAGCAAGACTCGAGTCAGGGCAAGATAACATTTAAGCGTGGCTTCTTACGCCAAAAACAAGGCCCTCGTCGTTCATGGGACTGTTAGCCGCGAGCCGGGTTCAAGCGAGCGGCCAACTGCCCTTATGACTCCACAAGCCTTATGCTATATTGTTACGGCTTGAGCAATCAGTAAAGCCACTCGTCGAGTTACTGTCCAGCAGACAGGAGTGCTGTACACCAAATAGACGCCAGGAATTTGCCTTCGTTGTGAATTACGTTTGCGACCAAATTCGGACCGCCAGGCGCTTATTTGCTTGGCACGATGATCGTCACTAACCGGATTAAGCCTTCCCAAGAGGTTCTTTCAGGATATCATACTGGCGCTAATCATGCAACGTTGTGCCGATGGAAAGGAGTTGATCATCGAGGACTCGTGTAGTGGTAAAATCGTCTCCAAACCGGGTTAGGGCTCCGACACATGCGTTTCTCCATAGAACGACGCGGGCTGATCAATGTACCCCGAATTTCAAGATCATGATCAGCATGGAGCTAAGCCTGATGCCAAGAACTCCTTACAATTGGGCGAAGAGCAGCTGTGGATGGGGGAAGGCGCATTTATTATATTGCACGTTAACCTGGATAGTGCATGCCTCCACAGGCTAGCGGCGCCAATACTTTTTTTTTTATAATCGATAATTTATTGTCGAATGAAGGCGTAGCCTTATGTATCGACGGCATGAGCAAAAACGGACAGGCGCAGTACGGAAGAGAGAGAAAGAAAAGAAAAGGCGCGCAAGGCGCCAATACTAAGCCTTCACAATTACGAATGTGGCAGGTTGCCGCGTCAAACGGCCAACGAGAACCATCTAACCCAAGATGTAGCAACATACTCCGTTTCTTTACACACCCACCCGCTGTTGCGGACAACCCGAGTCCGCCATCCACTCGACCCACGGAACACACTGAAGCGATCTCAAGCCATAAATTAGGCGCCGCGGTTGTATTTGACACTGAAAGTCATGAGTATCAGGAGGCCTTGGCGCTTGTTTAATCTAGAGCACCACCTACGGATATCATAGTGAGAGGTCACGCCGCAGCCTGCGGAGGCGCGAGACGGAGATTGGTGCTGGGTCGCGGCATAGACGCCAGGGCGTCACGTGCCCTACTAGCCACGTCCCGGTTTGGTCACTCGGCCGCAGACCACCACATGCGGCCTCGAGGCAGCGCAGCGAACACATAATTATAGGGGCATGGGATGCATAAGTTTGCCATACCGCTCTCTCCTCCTCTCATTTTTCTGTTGGCACCCACCCGCCGTCCCAGCTGAAAACGACGTTCTCAGGTAAGCTGCCCACCCGATCCCCCGCGTGCGGGCTGCCGGCCATACACGACCCACACTCCCTAGCTTCGCCCGGGGGGTTCCCCTATTCTTAATAGCGCATGGCCACCTATACTCGTCGTAGTGACAATATACTCGTTTTAATCACCGCGTTCTTCCCCAGCGCCTGATAAGTGCGAAAACCCAGTCTAATGCTTATTGTACATTTGTGTTTTAAACTACAGCATCTTTCAATCGGCTTACATTGCCCACTTTTGTTGCCCCTCCCCTATCTTTCGATTTTGTAAGGTATAGTATATCCTCAACCCGCAAACGATGATGCACCCGGTTAGTAATATCGCAAAATTAGACATGTGTCCTGCGGGTATTCAATCTTTATCTGCGTTCTACATTTAGGGTGCACTTACCAGTGAAGTAGCCAGGCTTTTCGTTGGCTTTGTAGATCCACACGCCAATAATTTGGCCCAATCCTATGTGCCCCGTCAATCTTGTGTATATGACGCAAGGTAACAGCATATAACTTACCACCCATAGACACGTTCATCGCAATTGCGATTCCAACTGCTCCAGTACCTCGAACATTCGCCGATATCCATCCCAACAGCGGAGCTGTAATTGATGTAAGGGTTCAGCGCACCGAACAAATTGAAAGGTGACTTACGAATACTCGCAAAGGATCCGGAGGCTGCAACACACAGTAGCCCGAATCGAGCGCCGAACGCATGATCAGGGAGTAGCGCTTGAGCGAGAAAGGCGAATGCGCCAACGAGCATTGACCCGCCGGTGACCAAACTACATTGTTTCTTTTTGTCCGCGAGCCAGGAGAGGAATACAGTGGCTACATATGCGCACGCATATGGCGCTATCACCCCAGGATTTCGTGGTGTTAGCTATTAGCACAAGGTGTTTGAAAAGAAAGAACTTACGAACAGTGAACAGCTGCGCCTTGAGTCCCGTGTAGCCTAAGCCGGCCACGATAGTCGGCGAAAACAGCGAAAGCGAGCTGAAAGGAACGCCGACTGTAACGTATGCGATCGCGTGAAGCCAGACTCGCCAACTGAGCAAGGTCTCCAGTGCTTCATTCCAGGTTACACGTGAATGTCTAAGCACAAATTTGGTTAGATCCCATCGGGCTAAACGTGGGTCGATGACGTACCCTGTTGGGGCCAGGCCTTCCAGTCGGCTGACTGCACGATCGCGCTCATCAGGTAAGAGCCACTGCGCGGTTTCAGGGAAGTCGGGGAAGTAAAACCAAACCAAGATAGAACTCAAGACACTTGGGATGCCTGCAGCCAAGGAATTAGCTCGGTGGCGTACGCAATTAGGTTTACTAAAATTACTTACCCTCGAGGATGAACAGCCATCTCCATGCTTCAAGTCCACCGACTTGGTTCATATAGCCGACACCATACGCGATCGCCCCGCCAAATGCGCCTATATGCGCGACGAAACATTAGATTACGTCGTCGGGACATCGTTGAGAGTTTACTTGCCCGCAAGAGTAGAGGAAGCAAGCACCAAAGCAACCCTCAAAGACCGTTCTTCAGGTCGATACCAGAAGGTAAGGAAGTATACCAGTCCCGGAAACAGGCCGCTAGAGGAAGAGTTCAAGTACATAGAAAAGGATCGGGTGCGCTCACGTACGCTTCAAACGCGCCGAGCAAGAACCTTACGGCAGTCAAACTGCCAAAAGAGCGGACGCCACCCATCCCAATCGTCAAAGATCCCCACGAAAGCATGAGGAATGCAATCCATCGCTATACAATTGGCAGCGTTTGCTACGCAACTTTGATAGGTCAAAAAGAGAAAACCCACCGAGGGCCGGATCAACTTGAGACAATAATTGGACGGAACCTCGAAAAGAGCGTATGCAATGAGGAAAACCTAAAAGAAAAATGAGTTATCCATGGCTATATGGCAAGAACATATGATATTACCATCAGTGCTGTAACATATTGTAAATTGCTGCCGGCGAGTTGGTTAATTCAGGCTGCCCAAAGAGTGGCTGACGTGGACTTACGTAAGATGCAGACTCTGAAGTAATGAGTCCCCCACATCCTCGTTCAGGAGCTTGGCGTTGCCCTATTAGACACAGATTAATCCAGTATTCAGTGCATCGAGTGAACTAGATGTACGATATTAGATCTAGAGAGAGGAGAGATTAGTGGGCCGCTATCGACTGATGCGACGTAGCTCACCGATCAAGATAACAGAGTAAATAGATCATTGCTGCAGCCGGAACAATGCGTTTGTCTAGCTTCCAAAGTAATCGTCGGTGAGCTTCACGCTCTTCTTGCAGACTCTGATCATGTTGATCATAACTATGATTATAGAATATATGAGCGGAGGATTTTGCGACAAAAGGTGATAAATCATACCTTGAAATCTCGGACTTCTCGTGTACGTCCTCTACGTATTGAAGAGAATTTTTGGCTTCCATGTCGTTTTTCGAGGCCATGATTTCGTGCAATTAGTTGGGGACGAGTGGGATGTCCCTACGAGAGTGGTATGCTAGGTTGTATAGCTGAGCGAGGGATATATACATATCTGACCCCGTGGTGAACGTATTACCATATTGTGGGGTCATCAAGGAGTCGAAGTCCAAGACGTCTTCGCTTAGCTCACAGAGTCTAGAGATAGAAGCTTCCAACGGTTAGGAATGAGCATGTCACTACAAGTCGTGGATGAGTCGCATAGACGGTTAGCACGTGTGCCCGAATATAGCTGAGTTTGTCGTCAAAGACAACTAGCAAACTCTCAGTGGGGGCGTAGTGCCACGATAGCAAAGATGACCAACTTGCGCGTAGTTATCGGATTCGACTTTTCAGGATATCACGACAGTCGATATATGGGACAGCGAGCGGCCATTCATAAATATAAGATTGTCTCATCGTGACGTTAGAGCGTGGGCGGACGGATGTCGTTGTAACAGACCATACGTGGGGAACCGGTTGATCGAATCAATGGAGGCAAACAAACAGACCCTGAGTCCCGTGAGTCTATTTCAAATACAATCTCGTGCTGCCGGTCCATTGCGTCCCTAAGAAAGGGTTAACCCTGCCGTCTGTGGCTGACAATTGCTGGGATGTACACCTCGAAGCGCTCCTCATCGCAAGCGAGACAACCGACGTCTTCCAAACCTTGCTTACAGGCGGTCGCGGTTGGGCCTCAGCTGGGCGAATGAGCTACGACGTAATAGATTTCGGTTATGCATCTATACTTAGGCATACGAACCGACATTGCTTGTCAGGCACACCCGGCGAGCTAATGCCCTTACTTGCCGCGCTTGAGCTCCGTCAGAGCCAGTGTTTGTACTCGGAGCATACACCTTCAGCCACAACATATGCGGTGGAGCACACGAGGCCCCAATGCACTCATCTGCCGATAAACTTAGTCTTTCGTAGGCCGTCGCTTGGTTTTGCGGCATTGAACTTGATGGTGCCTATTAGTAATGCGCTGTAGCGGAGATAAGCAGTGGGGTCTCCCTTTGGCAAACTGCTTCTCGCGCATACAGGAGTAAAAAAAATCTCGCCGGCTATGATGGCTGAAAAAGTGATGTCTTTTTATGGCCCCCGAACGCACATGTACTGTAACTCTTGGCTTATAAGGCTCGTTTGGATATTGAAGTGAGATTACAGCGCTATGATTGGTGTGTATTCTCATTGACTGAGCTCGGGGCGTGCTGGATATCTGTAACGAACCGCCTGTTTGGTTTTCCACTTGCGCTTTGGGCAGCTTCATTGACCCTCGCTGATGAAGAGAGAGCGTTCTCCTCTTGGACATCACAGAAGTATTCCAGTATGCAGATCACAAGATGAGAGCTGTACTATTCACTTTAAACGAGGGTTACTAAGATATCCCACCTTAAACTTAGTGGATGTAAGGGTTGCCGTGGAGGCCGGGAAGCTGAAGCTCAACGAGATTAACAAGTTAGTCATGTTTTGAGTCTACGCCATAAGATAGAGGTTTTGTTTAGTCCTGGAGTCTCGAATATAGATGCATATTCTTAGCTGGTGTTCAGCTAGTCGTTCAAGCGGTTGGAGCGACGCAGAGGTCAGTAACTGATCACGTGATCGTCCCGCCTTCATCATCTCCCACCACCTCTTCGGGCGGATCATCCCACGGCCGTGGTAGGTCACATTTTTCTCACGCCAAGTGCGCCTCCAACAACCTAGACCTAGGACTAGACCTCGAAATAGTCTCACGCTATAAGTTGTTCTCCACCTACTCCAAAGTACGCATTCCCAACCTCCACCGCCTCCTCGGTAATTCCAATTCTAACTTGTGTTTGTCTCAATTCACTGCTACCATGCTTCGAAATTACGCTCGTGCACGCTTCTCTGTTTCCCCCGTATCCCGGACTTTCTCTTCGTCAGTGCGCAAATTACAGCCTCAGAGTTTGTTTACGAAGAGTCCCGATGATGTGGTCTTGACTCTTGCCCTCCGAACGCCCTTGTGCAAAGCTAAGAAAGGTGGACTTAAGGTATAGCTTTCACAAATAACATTCATAGAGGCCACTGACGGTTTCGTCTTTAGGATACGCCGTCAGATGTCCTCCTCGTTGGAATGCTCAAGGCCGTGAAGGAACGCTGTGGAATTGACCCCGGGTTGATCGAGGACATTGCGGTCGGTAAGAAGTCGTATGTTCTTCCCGCTAGTACAACAATATCTAACTATGATTTTAGGAACATGCCACCCACCAAGTCCTTGTTATGAGTCTCGTGCGTCTGCCATGGCGGCTGGATTTCCACAACATGTTCCCGTCCAAGCTATCAATCGACTCTGTTCCTCCGGCCTCATGGCGCTTCGAAGTGTCTCCGACTCCATCTCGAAAGGTGACATTGATATCGGGCTAGCCGTTGGTGTCGAGAGTATGACCCACAAGTGCGTTCTGCAATTAAACTGTTGTTTCGTTCGAATTTATCTCGTTGGTGAACCAGCCCTCGACCTACTCCAAAATTCAATAGTGATGAAATCAAGGCCAATCAGGCTGCTCTGGACTGCGCTGAGGTATGTGCTACTTGGTTCTTTGAAACGAGACTAAATAGAACTTAATAGCCCATGGGCTGGACCTCCGAAAACGTCGCCGCCGATTTCAACATTAGCCGAGAAAAGATGGACGAGCTCGCATTGCTCTCTCACAACCGCGCGTCAGAGGCCCAGAAATCCGGTAGATTTGCGGACGAAATCGTTCCGTTCAAGACGGTTCTTAAGAGTGAGGATGGTTCGGTGAAGGAGGTTGTACTCGATAAGGATGATGGGATTCGGCATGGATCTACGATGGAAGGCATGGCGAAGGTAAACAGGATCGCTCAATGATCGGCCAATGGAATGACGTCATTTGTACTGATAGGCACGAAGTGCGTTTCCGGATTGGGGAAAGGCTCGATCAACGGGAGCAAATTCGAGTCAGGTCACAGATGGTGCCGCTGCCGCACTCCTAATGCGAAGGAGTACAGCAGAAAAGTTAGGACTTGGGGATCAGATCGTTGCAAAGCATGTTGCGACTAGCGTTGTTGGTGAGTTAACTCAGTGCTGAACAACAGACACGATCGAACATACTCACCTCGCCTGATAGGGGTGGAACCAAAATATATGGGAATTGGACCCGCTGTGTGAGTTTGAATCTGCCTCCGTTTCGATTCCGAGAACGCTAACCCCAGCGGTTTAGTGCTATCCCGTAAGTTTCCCGGTTTTTCGTAGAGAAAACCTCTTAAAGCGCATGAGTAGCAAAGTATTGGAGCGTACCGGATTGAAACTGAGCGACATCGATCTCTTTGAGGTAAATTATCTTCGTCAAGGAAAGACTTCAGTACCTCACCAACTCAATCTAGATAAATGAAGCCTTTTCGTCGATGTAAGCTCTCTGGCTCTTACACGTCAGCAACTAACGTCATTATTCATATAGGTATGTGTACTGCGTTGAGCAGCTCGGCCTCGATATCGACAAAGTCAACGTGAATGGGGGTGCAATGTGAGTCGGGCCGTCACCTGATAATACAACGGCTTGATTAATGCTGGGGCTATTAGTGCGTTGGGCCATCCGCTCGGCGCTACGGGAGTTCGACAGGTCGCCACTGGCTTGGCGGAACTGCGGCGGAGGAACGGTCGTATTCTGTGCACTTCAATGTGCATTGGGTCGGGGTGAGTGTGGGACATGTTGATGTTACATTATAATGCTAATTAATTTGCTCGGTAGAATGGGTGCCGCCGCGATATTTGTGAACGAGTCGGCGCAAAAGGTTGCCGCGAAGCTCTAGTTTCATGTAAATACGATGAAGTGAGGTGTAAAAGTCGTAGAAACAAAAATGTAACATCAGCTACGGCCATTGCGCTCTATTGAAGGTACTTCGTGGTCAACCAATGATTTCCAATTCCCGATGATTTTTGATTTAGCAAATCTGCCGAAAATATACACCAAGCCTTGCTTGCGGCTGATTCAATCTGGCCAAAGAGGCCATGTGTCTAGCCATGCAGAACGATGATTGTATGCGCTCACCCAAGTGAAGATACGGTAGGCCTAGGTACGAAACGTTTGGCACTTAGCTCCTGGTTTCGGGGTCTCAGGCATACATATGAACATACAGCTTATAACATATGTAGATTGAAACCCCTTGATGAAATATCAGGCAACAATTAACGATAGCGAGGCTAGGAGAGAGAAACAGAAGTGTGCGGAGAGCCGACATTGTAGCACAGTGCTGGAGTGGGTAAACGAGTATCTTGAATAGCAAATAAAGCGACAAACTGAGATCCTAAATAGAATTAGCATAAGCATAGTGAGATAACGCATGTATGCGGTAAAAATAAAACGAAATGAATATTGAACGTACCAATACACAAACCTAGCTACCGGATTTTACTCATTAGCAAGATCAAATGCAGCGACAAAGTTTACCCGGAGTTTTTGTTCAAATATTCATTTTCATCCCCTACAGGAAACACAATTACACTCCATCAAGCCGCGTCGTTTACGCGCCCAACTCAACGAGCCCAGAAACGGTACACAAGCAGAACAACACAAATAATGATACAAATGCGTTTGAAGTTCCACCCTGGTGTGCTCAAATGACCAGCTATCGGGATTCCCATGTATGACACCAAGAAAAGCGGCGAGATTGCTGCGCGAGTCGCATAGGGAAGAAGCCCATCCCAGAGCGGAACCTTCCATTCGGGGCCCTCAAATCCTATCCCCTCGCCACATGTGCAAATTGGGTTCTCCTTCATCTCGACGGAGAGTGGTATTTTCCCGCGGATAGTGTACTCGCAATCAGTTTTATGGGACCATGTCCGGCAGCGTTCGACATATGCTGGGAGTAACTTTCTCCAGGCGGTTGCTACTTCTCCTCTCGTCGCAATCTGTGTAACGGAACTCGTACTCTGTAGGGCTTGAATACCTGGGATCAGTGCATGCATCCGCTCGGTTGACAGCGGCACGAGAGCTGTGTCAATCACGACAGTGAAAGCCGCAAGGTCGAGTCGAAGTCCACCAACGAGCAAGATAGCGTAAATGCCGCCGTTCTCGGGTTCACAGAGACCAATATACCGAGATCGCCTGACCCGGATGCCGGCGCATAGTAGTAAGAGCGTGAAGATTGAATCCTTGACGTCGGCCAGGATCGCAGTAGGCCCACTTTGTATTGGCTTCTCTGGGTCGGAGAGCTGCAGAACGGCGTGAAGGCCAAGCCAATCAAGTTGGCTCGAGTCTTCAAGGTTGAGCAACGGCATGCGATCGGCATAAATGTGGTGAAGATTCCATGGACTATATGCGTTATTATTTCGAAGGATTGGAGCGCGATTGAGGTAGTATCCCCCGGGGTCTAAGGGCTCGGAAACAGGTACAGTTATCTACGTTTTTATTCAGCAGGCGCACTAATATTTTGCTATGGAGTCGGTAGGGGCTCACCTCAACGGAATTTGATTCCTTCACACTCTGCATTTTATACCGAGTACTCAGAACCGGATACGGAAAAGCAACACTTTGCTGATGACGGTCACCAATTGATAGGTTCACAGTACATGGAAGTGTTTGCGCTACCGACACCAAAAGGCCCTTTCCCTTATCAGCAGACCTGAGTGGGATACGGGCGGTGAGGGATATAACATCGCGCGATCGAGGTCCCCGACTGACTCCGGCCATGATTTTTTGGATGTTTCTGTTCGGTGGTGGATTAGCGAAACGAATAATAGCCGTTTGATTTGTCCACGGTTCCTCATTAGCAAGCGGTGGAGAATAGGTTAGGAGCCTAACATGTTTCTTGTCATCGAGTCTAGCAGAAAAGATCGTAAGTGCCATCCCAAGCTTCCCTGCAAACATCAAAGTCGACTGTGGGGTGCTCTTGATGGCCAAGTTGACAGAGGTATCTTCAAGTTCCAGAATACGAGACGATGCCCAAAACCACACGACAAGACCGGATGTCCCATTGATACCCTTTTCGTCCTCCTTCAAAGTCACATCATTAGAATTCGGTGTAATAACCCGTGACCCCCAGGCAGTGTGAATCGCTGAGTACGTATTGGAGTGGATACCTTGGGCGGTCAAGATACACTGGAGAGTTGGTGTGCCGGTATTAGCTGTATCTGCGAGAAACACCTGAAGACTTTTTCGAGGGGCGGTCAAAACAACACAAAGGACGGGCGGAACGCTAGTCCAATTTTTGAAGATTTTTGCTGGAGTCCTTGCGCCGAATCGGGCTTGCCAGTCAGATTCAAGTGGGGGAATGGTATGAACGCCGTATAAATGTAGTTGCAGACAAAGGTCCTGGTAGTTGTTCATCCCAACTAGTCGACTTCGATCATCTTCAATAATCCCGAGAAATTCACGCGCGACATCATCCCAACTGCCCTGGTGTAGATAAACCCGGCGTTTGACGAGCTGAAGCAGAGCGGCTATGGTTTCTCGATGATAGTTGACTACCATCATTGACTTCAGTTTAGCTAGGGAAGGTTTGGCTCGTAGAGCAGCCATGATCTGTTCGCTCGCAAACATCTTGTCGTACAAGCCAAAGACAACGTGGGCAAGATCTTCGGCATCGAAAGACACGGCTAGATTTTGCTGGTTTGCGTGGTGATCACCCCCTGAAGGATCAACCCATGCCACACGCTCGTGATATTGATTTGTTTTCTCAGGAGATAGAAGCTCGTGGGTATTGGAAAGGGTCGAGAAACCAGAGACGTATGCGCGTGGCGCAATGCCAAGTAAGGCAGAAATGGTCGGGACGGTTGCACAGATTCGATCCAAAAACGACTTTGTAGCATCCTCTCCTACGGCCAGGAGGGTTTCAGTATACAAGACAGCTTGAGATATTGGATTGTTTTTCAAAAGTGGCCGAGTAACTAGTAACAGGTTCAGCAAGCCAAGGTGGTCCGTAAGGTTAGAGGTGTCTATAACGTCGAAAGAAGTTGGGGCGGGAGACGTGCTGGTGCGTAGCCCGTCGAGGTTGATTTGGGAAGCCCGCCACGCGGAAACAGATACGCCGGTGGCGGTGCGGCCGGTAGACGCAAACAGATCCAATGCTCGGCAAAATGCGAGTGCCTCGCCCGAGTAGAAACGGATCACGATGGCCCTCGCTGTCCTTGAAGTACGAAAAGCATTTCCCCATGCCTCGAACTGCCGCTTCATCACATTGATAATCGCACCCTCAGGTGTCGAATGGTCGCCGGGTGTGGCGTCGGACACAACTGGAGCAAAGGCGGGAGCTAAATGAAAGCCTTGAGGAAAGGTTCCATAATGAGGGTCAAAAACCTCCCCGGGAGCGGAGTACACAAACGTTGGATTTAGATTCCTCGCTTTCTTGACATCCGTATCGAGCATAAAGGTAGTCCCAGTTTCCCAGTAGCGCTTGAAAAGGTTGATAGTTGGCAACGCTGCTTCCGGCCAGAGCATGCCAGCCGAGCGGCTCGGACCGGCATTAGCACCGAACTGAGTTAAAACTGTTTTGGAGAGGTGAGACTGTTCCTGACGTAGGTTGGCTTGACGGTTGGAAGATATACCAGGAAAGTCCGCATAACTTTTCCAGTGGCGACGAACCTCGAGTAGCGTCCGAGTATCAACAAATTTAAGAAAGGAGCCATACGAGGATTTGTGCCATGCCTCGACACTTGTTGTAATATCATACAGCCGCTTACTTTGACGTACGAGAAGTTTCAGGGCTTGATCGTCAATTTTGAAGTGGTAGAATATGTCCCATACGCGGTCAATATGTTCGTTGTCTTCGAGCAAGGTAAAGAGTATAATGTTACGAGCTAGAGGCGGAGGGACCGGGTGAGCCTTACGACTTATAAGGAGACATTTGATGTTTACCTAGGACAGCAGGTTCAATATCGCAGCAAGTGATATCCAGCGTTCGGTGGCCTTGCCGGTTCAAATTAGGGTGCAAATCCAAGTCATGAAATTATCTCGCGACATACCGGTAGAAACCGGGACATCAGCGTAGAGCGTGAATAGAATGTTGCGGGGATCCCCGCATCCCAGAAGTAAGATGTCAGCAGATTGTTGGGGAGCTAGATCTTGAGTCAGAGATATTGCTGCTGTATTCCCTATTGGGTAGAAAAATGTCTTTGACGGCCAAAACAGAGGGTGGGCCATGACTATGCTGTGACTAGGTGAGTCAATTGCTATGTGCTGGTTGTAACGAATGCAGAATTCAGCTCATGGTACTATGAGGCTAATTGCAGAGACTGACTTCAGATCTGGATTCTCTGCGTGAGGCCAATTGCAAGTCGGTCCCTAAGCCACGCAGCTAGGATGACTTCGGGGTGAGATTCAGTCGGAGTAAAATAGAGTACTTTGTGTGATTGGAGGAGGGTGAGTTCAAAGTGGTGATTGTGGCTGGATGCGATCGGGTGGCAACTCATACAGCACGTTTTGATCATCAGCCCATCCGTAATCATATGCTGACGCAGCATTAGGTAAAGCCCCTTGTCGTTCTCAGTTCCATTTCACGCTGGTCGCTTTCAGCGTCGGGGTTTTCAACGACCCGCACACATATATGTAGTTGGATTTACATACAGTATAACTTGGAGCTTACGGGGGAAGCAGTTTTCATTTCGAGGACACGGTTGAGATTTAAATTGAATCATACATTATTGAGAGAATCAACTACGCCGGCTTGCAGTTTGGCTTGTGCTTCTTCCAGTCCTGACGCTGACACGTAGCTGAACAGTACCTTGCTCGTTTGCACTTGGCACAGGCCGATAAACTTGGGTTTCCGGCACCACCACAGCCCCAACACCTATTCGTGAGCTCCAGGCGACTCGCCAATCCAGCGTCAGGGCCGTCCAACATTCCTGTTTGAAGATCCTCAACTAAATGTTTCGCGTTTTCGATATACGGGACGAAGAATAGCGGTGATATTGCTGCGCGGGTAGCGAACGGCAGAAGAGGTTTCCATGCGGGGTTTTTCCATTCTGCACCTTCAAAGCCGACCCCTTGCCCACATGTGCATAGAGGACTCTCTCCCATACGAGTGGAAAGTGGAATTTTGCCTCGAGAGTCGTACTCGCAATTTGCCTTGTGAGACCAGGTTCGAGAGCGCTCAATAAATACTGGGAGCAGCTTCCGCCAAGCAGTTGGTTCGTCGCCCATGGCTGAAAGTCTGTACACACGATTCACCTTCACAAGCTTGTCAAGTAGAGGAACCATTTTATGCTCCGTATTATCAGCGAGCGGGACGATAGCTGTGTCGACGATAACTGTGAAGGAAGCTAGATCGAGGCGGAGTCCACCAACAAATAAAACCGCATAGACGTCCCCCGAAGCCTCGCATAGGCCAAAGACCGAATCTTTCTTCCCCCAGGAGCCAGAGTAGTGGTTTGGGAGTGAGTGTATGGTATCTTTGATTGCTCCTAAAAGCTTGGAAGTAGTATCCTTGGTATTACCTTTGCCACCCATAATAGCCCGTTCTCGATCGGAGAGTTGTAGTGCAGTATGAGAGTTCAGCCACCCAAGGTTTGTGGATGTTTGAACGTCAAGGAGCGGCATACGGTCAAGGTTAATGTGATGGATATTCCAGGGACTATATGCGTTGCGACGAAGCATTGGTGCCCGATCTAATGCGTATCCACCAGCGTCCAAGGGCTCCGATACGGGCACAATGATCTAAGTATGATTTCAGCCTAACATGAACTTGAAGTTGAATTACCGCAAACTTACCTCGACGTAGTGCGACTTTCTTGCGACACGCAGCTTATGACGCACACCAAAGATTGGATATGGGTACGAGACGAGATGGTCGCGGTTGGCGATCGAAAGATTCATCGTGCAGGGAGAGGCCTGTGTTGCACTCACGTCTGCTCCATTGAGAAGCGCTTTTTGTTCCGTCAACTCTTCAATCTCGACATGAGCATTGAATGAGATAACACTAGGTTGGTCGCGCAAATGGCCTGTGACAGCTAGAATCGAGATCGACGGAGCGGACAAAGTAGGAGTGGGGAACCGGATGACCATATCATCAGCAACTAATGGGTTATTTGAAGTTGTAGTGGGTCGATAAGGTAGAAGCCTGACATATTTCTCGTCATGGAAGTTGGCGCTAAATAGTGTCATCTTTGGCCCCAAAATATTGAGATAGGGAGCGGTGGCGAAGGAGGGTTTGAACGCTAGCTCTACGTCCGTGATTTCCCCAGATGTGATGAGGTATGGAATCCAGAATAAGACGACGAGACCTGATTTGCCTTTGGCGCCTTCGGGATCTTCCTTGAGAGCCAGTTTAGCGCCTGGTGGTATAATAGTTTCTCCCCATATAGCCTGAATTGATGAAAAAGCGCACACGCCGCCATCTCCGTACAGCAGGTTACATTGAAGTGTAGGGGTGGCAGGAAATTCGTTTTTCAGTAGGATTTTGAGACCGGCGCGGGGAACAGTGAATACTACGCAGATGATAGATGGAGGGATAATCTGGTCTACCGGAGGAGCGGCCACGCTCATGAGACCATTTTGGCTACGATCGAGTAAATCAACGGTATGCACGCCGTATAGATGCAGTTGAAGGCGGAGGTCTTCGTAAAGTTGCATCCCGGACTTTCGGCTCCTGTCGCACTGGACGACATCTAGAAATTTATTCACCACATCGCTCCAGGTACCAGCTTTAAGACAGACACGACGCTTGACGAGCTGAAAGAGGCAGGCAATAGTTTCCCGATGATAGTGAGTCACTGCCATTGAATGAACTTCACCCTTCGAAATTGTAGGCATGTTGGGCAATATTCCAGAGAACATCTGTTCGGGTTCGAATATTTTCTCGTATATTCCAAATAAAACCCGCGCGAGATCGTCCGCTTCGAATGATATGACAGGCCTGCGCGAGCCTACATGATGATCGCCGCGTGAGGGGTCGACCCATGTGATACGTTCGACGGATTGCGAAACTCCTGCCAGCCCCTCGTGAACGTTTGAGTGAGAGGTAAAGCCTGAGACCCAAGCAAGCGGAGCAAGCCCAAACAGGGCGGAAATCGTCGGGATAGTTGCAAAAATGCGTTCGGTAAACGGGTGCGTCCCGTTCTCGTCAGAATGAAGGAGTTGTTCGGTGTACAAAACAGATTGTGACGCAGGGCTCTCTTTCAGAAGGGGTTGGGCAATAATCAATAGGTTAAGTTGACCAATATGATCCATTAGGTTGGAAGTTTCGACAACATCAAAATTCAGAGGTGGTGGGGTCACGCTCGCGGCAAGCAGGTCCAGATCGATCGTGTCCAAACGCCAGGCGCAGGTAAAGAGATGTTTAGGGATAGAGCCCATCGTTGCGTAAATGTCCAACGCACGGCAGAAGGCGATTGCATCGCCAGCGTAAAAACGAATTGTGATGCGATTCTTTGTCCTAGATTTCCTAAAGGAGTCACGCCATGCTTTGAATTGTCGTTTATAAAGATCTGCGGGAGAAATTGCCTTATTCGAGGCATTTGGGTCCATAGGATCAGACAATATGGAGGCATAAGCGGGAGCAAGGTGAAATCCCTGCGGGAAGGTGCCATCATAGGGGCTGAAAGCCTCGCCAGCAACTGAGTAGACGAACGTCGCGTTGAGATTTCGGGCTGCCTCAATATCGCTAGCGAGCCTAGATATAGTTCCCGTCTTCCAATAGTGCTTGTAGAGGTCAGCCAGGGGCGTAGCAGCTTTTAGCCAGAGCATCCCGGCAGAACGACTTGGACCAATGTTTAGAGGTTTACTTTCAATAGACTTCGAGAAACGGACTTGTTCCTGTACCAGTTTATTGAGGCGGCTAGCGGGTATATTAGGGAATTCCGCATAGCTACTCCAGTGACGGCGCAATTCGGCAAGGGTACGCGTGTCCATAAATTTAATGAATGAGCCATATGAAGATTGATACCATGTCTCAATACTTTGCGCGCTTTCATATAAGCGTTGGCTCTGGCGCGTCAAGATCTCTGTGGCCTGATCGTTGATTTTGAAGTGATAAAAAATGTCCCAAATACGGTCAATATCTTCTTGTTCCTCTAGCAAAGTAAAAAGTAGTATATTTCGAGCTGAAACATATTTAGACGCGTTGTAGTAGGATAGCTGTGGCGTGCTTACCTAGTACGGCAGGTTCGAGATCGCAGCATGTGATGTCCAATTTTCGCGGTGCTGCAAGTTATGATCGTTATTAGCAAGCTCCATAAGATAACAACTATGACACATACTTGATGAAGCGACAACGTCGGCGTAAAGCGTATACAGAACATTGCGCGGATCACCGCATCCTAGAAGGAGAATATCTGCAGATTGTTCTGGAGACAAATCTTGAGTGAGAGAAATAGCTGGGGTGTTCCCGAGTGGATAGAAATATCCTGTGGAAGGAGGATATAGAGGGCAAGACATGGTTACGCGTACACGATGTTTAAGCTAAGAAAAGTGAGAGTTTGTGTGTCAAGTGCTGAACCCCCCCAGAAGCAATCGGCTTCGAGATCGACGCGACTGAAGGGCAGGGCGAACAAAATTGTAGCACGTGACCAATTAGAAGCTCGCCCGGATCATAACGTAACACTATCCCTGCCTGAATCTTTCCAGGTCTATTTCTAGTGGGAACACAGCTCTATAATCCTCGATACAATACACTCAATCTCATACAACCCTGAGATACTCAAACCATCGCTGGCCCGACCATATACTCCTTGCAGCCCCCTCTCATCTGGCGCAGTCCATCCCACATTTTTCTCGCCCCAAGATACATTCCAGTACTTGTCTTCTACCCTAAAAAAAACAGTTTTTGCCTTCAGACAGCCCAGTATCAAGACGCAAGTTGCTGGTAAGCTCTCCTGGGACTAGTGCTGAGCCTTTTAGATAGCTATTTTGAGAGCCAATTGCCGTCTAACCGGCCCGCACGTTTGGTGAAACGACGAGAGGGAAAGACGAGGTAGGTAAATTCTGCAGTGATGGGGTAGTGATCCGAAAGTGAGTGCCCGGCCGAGTCTAAGAATGCTGCATCTGATAAAAACTTGATTAGTTACGGCCCTACGTCGTTCAAACTCTAGAAGGGAGGTCTCACTTTCGTTGTTATACCATGTGGCGTTAAGTATAATAGAGGGACTCGAGCGGTAGAAGATTTTATCAAGGGTTTCGCACTCATTGCTGACTCCGACGCTATTTTCAGGACAGTATAGTGAGGGTGAGCCTACCGCAGGGGCTCCCTTTTCTCGTCGAATCAGCTATCAGCAAAACTGTTAGCTGCGGAATCATGCAAGCCTAACAAGGTGTTACCTGAACCCAGACGTCTGTGAACCCGGCACTAGTAAACTGGCGGATACCGTCGGTTGAATTGGTATATAAAGCGTTGGTATCTCCATAAACTAGTACGGCATTACCAGCAGAGTGGGCGTCGATATATGAGACAACCTGGGTCTCGATTTTTAGCTAACTATATGCGTTACGAGGCTTGACCAACCTGGCCAATATTGGATTTTCGTGCAGCAGCGTCAAGATGTGCATCTCCTGCGTCAGTGTGGAGATTATATACGTCTATGTATACTCCCTCTTCGAGTTTCGCTCGGACAAGCTGATCTAGAGTTAGGATCCAGTTCGTACTGGGAATCTGAAAACTCTCACCGTGAACCCTTTTGGTGTTAAGCAATCCCCCCACCCAATCCAACACCAGTTCCAGGTAACCCTTTGCACATTTGATATGGGATACTTCGACATCGTGTTGAGACCTGAGCCGAAGGGGACACCTCCAGAGGTTGTTGTGCGATAAGGGTGAGTGTCGCCTGCGTACAGAGGCTCGTGATAGTTGAAATCTTCCCTATATGCGAAAGTCTTGTCAGGCTCCAAACTAATGATATTAGTTATGTGGGGTGTACACACTGAACGTTAACGATTCCATAAGGCGCCATTCGCGGTGCAATCAGGGGAATATTGACTTTGGGATTACTTGAGGATATAAAACCTGAAATACAAGGAGCCATTGAGCTCAGTAATCTAGCGGATTGAGAAGCATACAAACCTGGAAGCGCAGCTAGAACAGCGTATAATTAGATGTGACACTCGGAGTAATTGTATACTCACCAACATTGTATGACAGAACACTAAACGACCCACTGTTGGCTCGAGCTACCACAGCATATGCGATTGTAGTCACGAGAAACGAGAAGAGGCGGAGACGCATAGCTACTGCACTAGTCTTCAGGCTCTCGGGAAGAGGCTTTTAAGCCGTTGTGAGCTCATGAGGCAAGATGACGAGAACATCAGATCCCTCTCGCACACGTCGTTTCAGCCTTCGTCGAGATTAACGTGAATCTAGCGGCTAAGCCGAATACATTAGTTGTGCGATTATGCTCCTAAACGAAGTCGAATGAGGTGCAGCCCGAGGCCCAAATGTATTGCGGACCTTGCCTGGAAGCGGCTTAGAAGGTGAAGAGGCACATGGCACGTGACACGTGGGTGGGCGAAACGCGCGTGAATGAGACGGGAGACTACCATATCTGTATATCCCATAGATGACAGTAAACGGAAGAGCTAAGGTAGTCTTGGTATAACGTACTTTTGGTATCAACCCACGCAGATATACCCAACTAATCAAGCCTACGCGCCGTCCATCTAATTCACTAGGCCCGCGGCGTGCGCACATGTGACCTTGAGGGCCATCACATTCCTACAGCTTCGGTGAGCTTTGAGTATGTGAGGCATCTGCTATTTCGCGTAATGACCTTCGACTCGTATTTCCGTGTAAGTCTGAAGTATTGGCCGATCGGACGAATGCAATTTCTAATTGAAGTTGTTCTCCGAATGGTGGCAGAGCCTAAGTGAGAAGAGTGGAGCGCTATCAAACTGTTTGAGGTTGTAGAGACCTGCGTTCATATCTTCGATTTTTGCCTTCGTGTGGAGATAAGTACGAGTATGTATAGCCTCAGATGGAGAAGAGTGGAAAGACATAGTTGTAGAAATGTTTTATTCATCGGTAACTAGCTATTAGCCGTTTTTCTTGACACATCTCGCCAAGTTGGTTGGTCCATTGCTCAGGAACAGATGTTTGAAAGCTTTCCAAATTCATAAATAGGAGTCTGTCGAACAAATAAGTGAGGAATATTCTTCCACAGAGGGTAAAGAACGTATATTTATCTCTTCACGAGCTTGGATGTCGACCTAGTTTAAGATGAGCAAGGCATTCCAGAATCCGCCGTTGAGGTCAGCGTTGAGTGGAGATCCCCTGACCCACGTGATCGATCCGAATCACACACGTGACACTTCCCCTTTCCTGACGTCTTCGATCCTGCTCTTGACCCTCACCAGTAATTTGATCTAAACCTCTAGCAATGTCTGGCTCACGACCCATGAACGATGATGAAGTCGCCGGAGAGTTGAACAAGATGGTGAGAGTTGTCGTCAGGTTAGGCTTTGAGGAGATATCTGATAGACGGCCCTATTTCGTAGGTTGCGTTCATTCGCCAGGAGGCGATGGAAAAAGGGCGTGAGATCAAGGTTAAGGCTGACGAAGACTTCAATATTGAGAAGGTAAGCTACGAAGAGATGGATATAGTCTCGTGGTGGACTAATGAAAGGATCATAGGCCAAGATTGTCCGCGCCGAAACGCTCGCGATCGACGCCGAATACGCGAAGAAACGTAAACAGGCCGAGACGTCTCTCAAGATGTAAGTTTTATCACCAACTCGTGTCTTTTGAGTCTGACCTGAGTCTTTGAATCCAGTGCCCAGTCGACCCAGACGAACAAATCTCGTTTGAAGCTCCTCCACGCACGAGAGCAACACTTGTCTGATTTGTTTAACGCTGCTCGAACTCAAATTTTGGAGCTCTCCAAGGACGAGGAGAAGTATGGAAAGTTGTTGGAGGGGGTTATTGTCCAGGTAAGTGGCGTAGCCTGCTGCGATCAAATCCATCTCTATGATTTGGGCCATCCTCCCTTTGGATTTGCTTTGGATTTGCTCTTCAATCGACTAATCCTTGTCTAATTTTTGTAGGGATTCCTTTCGCTTCTGGAACCCTCAGCCACAGTGCTCGCACGCGAGAAAGACGTCGGTCTCGTCCAGAAGGCTGTGCAAGCTGCGCAGGCGCAGTACAAGGAGATTAGTGGCCGGGAGATACAGGTTGATGTAGAGGGCTCGTTGCCGGAAAGCGGGTGAGCACTGTTCTGAATCAGTTCGCATTCTTTCCGGGAGATATGGAAGGGGTTAGGCGTTAGACGAGGACGGCTGGAAGGATGATTGTGTCCGATTGTTTTTGCTAACTGTACTTTGATATTGTTTAGGGCTGGAGGCGTCAAATTAATTAGTGGGACCAAACGTATTACTATCGACAACACTTTGGATGAGCGATTGAGGTTATTGGAGGACCGCGTACGTAATCCTAATATTTACCATACACTTATTCTTCCATCGTATGTCCGACGATCTTTCTTTCAGACATAACCCGCCCCTCTAATTCCGCTGACATCCGTCTACGAAATTACTGACCCACGTGTTACTTAGATGCTCCCCGAAATCCGTACCGATCTGTTCGGCAAGAACGAGAACCGCAAATTCTACTCTTAGAAAGATTGCTGAGGGGCCGAGAATTTTTGATAAACGAGTGTATACACCCTAGTGCGACATAATTTACGACAAATGCTAAACTACCACGCGAGGAGACGTTTCAAGTCTAACTCGAGTCTGATTTTCGTATCATTGGATTCATAGCTACGATGGGTTTCTTCAAGCACACGGACGTGATATTCATATAAAGCTGAAGATAAAATGTATGGAATACAGCGAAACGGTAGGGTCTCATGTGAAGAGTTAAACCACAGTACCCGCGTTTGCAGCGATACGCGGCCAGAGATCCGCCTACATGATTCATTAGCTAAAGTCGGTTAAACTAGACACAGAGTCCAATACTACTCACGCATTCTTTTGCAACCGGCCCGGTGATGGCGGAGCCCTTCATCTCACCCTTCGGGTTCACGATAACGCCCGCGTTGTCCTCAAAGTAGAGGAAAACACCGTCTCGTCGGCGCCAGGCCTTACGTTGTCGGACAACGACTGCGGGCATAGCTAGAGAGGATCATGTTAGCACGCTGTTTAAGCATTTTATGGATATGAGTAGAAATCCCGAATATAGCACCCCTCGCCGTACTCATCACAACGTATGTATCTCTCTGGACCTCGAATAACATATCAATACTCACTCTTCTTCCTCAACTCGGGCTTTCCCTTCTTAACGCTTGCAACAACCATATCGCCTACACCCGCATCCGGCAACCTGTTCAGGCGCGCACCGAATCCATAGGGCTCAATCAGGAAGAGAGACTTAGCGCCCGAGTTATCCGCACAGTTCAGTACAGCTCCGACGGGAAGACCGAGCGTGAGGCGGAACTTGTTTCCAGATGTACCAGCACCTGAGTGAGGAAATCATCGAAAATAAATATTAAGCCAGGAGCAAGCATAGAGTGAGCATACAATTCTCATGGATGGATTGATTGGCACGTACCGCGCTTTGACATTGTGACGGGATTTTGTCGTTAGGAGTGCCTGGAGGTATCAGGAAGATGTGTGGATTTGTTGATTCCGGTTGGATGCAAATTTCCGGTCCCGTGGCTGACGGTGCTGTACAGCTCCTCATGAATTGCCACTCCCCGATTGATGTGAACTGCCGCTTTAGGAACATTTCAGTAAGGTTGTATCTACAAGTGCTCGGAGCTAGAGATAGTGTGATACTACTATTGTGTCTTCAACTGAATCCTATGTTCGAATGTCAACCTTTCGCGTCAGACCGGAGAATATAGGTCTCAGCGAGCGCTCAACCATATTTTCAGCCAAAGAAGCTCCCTCTTCCTCCTCACTTTGACTCTACTCGACACTTTCCTGTACTTGAAGTGATCACTGGTCCGTTATGGCTTCACTTATCGAGGGTTGGCTCCCCGCCATACTAGTTTTCTAGAACATGTCATCGGATGACAAGTTCTGCAACAAGCCCGTTTGCTAGCGAGTAAACTTATCCAAAATGAAATGTACTAACTTTAGTCTTAGCTCTCGCAGTGTTCTCGCAAACTCGCCACCGAACCCGGGCGCGACCGGCGTTAGGCTTCGCAGACGCTATAGACGGTACCTGAACGAATTGATTTGACGATGGTCTTATCGCCGCCGCTGGTGCTTCGTAGGAGTCCGGTTGCGGCAGAAAATGAGCGGAGGAATTAACATCAAGGTTTCCCGGCTATTATACTTCAGTGTCCTTTTCAGAAGATAGCACTCACCGCGCGGCTGAGGATGAATAATTCCAAAAATCTATAGGTCAAACCATGAGGGAAGCAGAGGTTTGTGGATTTCGATAGTAACGACGCTAGTCGGGAAGATATTCTATGACGCCATGGCCCGAGTTATAGAACCCGGTCTAGTAGTCTGCGTTGTTTTGGATATGGACCGGGAAGTCTTTCAAGGGTGGGTGATGCCATTGGTTTGCACAAAGCCCATGGGATGGTACCAAATGACATGAATCATTAATCGTAGGTGATAGGCTTTTCAGGACTTCCTGCTATCCCTATCTTGGAGAATCATTTCTGCTCAATTGTGCTAGATAGCCTCTTAGCGCGCGATGGCGCAAGATGCGAAGCCGTTTATACACAATAAGCCATCGCCGGAGGTTGGCAATCAGCCTAACGCATGTGGATGTCCAAGATGTATGCGCGAATAGTAGCCTCGTCTACGCGAGCGAAGTTCTGTGCCATATCATCAGAGTGTTCGTATGCGTTGATCAGTCGCCCGAATGAAAGCACGTAATCTTCTCTCTACCATTAGTCGGAATTCATCAGAAAGAGAACGAGCCTGATAACGTCGATCTTATTGTTGGAATCGGTGGCGATGCGAGGAACTTTGATCGATGCATCGGAAAACGCTGAATTCGTCGGGATCAACTTGGCCACCCGTCAAAGAGTCATCAGTGACCCTCGGTGGCAACATTTTTTGTTCTCATTTTGTCGCTGCCATCTGATTGCGTCCTATGCAGTCGATGTCCTTCACATTCAAGAGGAGGGCAAATCCGACGCTAGCTTTGTTGTCACATCTTGCCTCTCCGCCTCTATGCGCGATCCTGTGTTTCCTGTGTTTTGCGCGATGGGAGTTGTATTGTGTGCAGTACCTTTGCCGTGGCATTGGGAAGCGCGGAACACGAGCACCTTGCTGTATCTTGGATGGACTATCACCGGCTGCATTGTGTTCCTTGTTGATTCTCTTGTGTGGGCTGGAAATACGAACGATGTAGCGCCAGTATGGTGCGATATCTGTAAGTCAATATTATAGTGGCTACGTTACACAGGTTTTATGGATCACTTATATATATCCCAGCCACGCGGCTCATTCTCGGTTTAAGTGTAGGACTTCCAGCAACGTCAATGTGCGTGCAGCGTCGACTGCATCGGGTTGCAACGTACAACAAAGCCACTAGCATCCAAGATTCGGTGAGCTATTCTTTCTCCGTAGCTCCGGCTGGTACTTTCACTTATCCAGACCAGTGGAAGCGTGAAATGATTATAGATATATTGATATCCATCGGTCTTCCGGCGCTTGTAATGGCATTGTGTGAGTAATTGTTGTCTTGTGTACTTGTGTAAGCTGTTGAGCTGAGAGACTCAATCTACAGTTTATGTCGTGCAGACGAGTCGGTATGTTATTGTAGAAGACATTGGGTGCTGGCCATGTGCGTTAATCTATCAAGCCATATCGTGCAGCTAGTTGAGGCTGATTGCATTGAGAAAGCTATGCACTCATCGCTTTTAAAAATCCCAATGGTGATGATATGGCCAGTACTTATAGGATCAGTATCCTTTATATATGCTGGTAGGTTGGCTTATTGGTTGCAGCATATATGCTAATAAACTCACCCTAGTCTTGACCATTCGTGCATTTATCAAGTCGCGCCGTCAATTCTCAATGGTCCTATCAGACTCAGGGGATGGCCTCAGCATGTCTCGCTACTTCCGGCTCATGGCTCTGGCTGGTACCGACATGGCTTTCTCTTTGCCGATATCGCTCTACGAACTCGTGCATTCTTTATTGGCTTATCCATCTCCGCCGTGGGTGTCTTGGAACGATACGCATGAATATATTCATGAGGTCGGGATCCGGACCTACGAGGGGATTCTGGCTATACCGGGGCACAAAACGGCATACGACATCAACAGATGGGCGATCCCAGGCTGCGCGTTCTTGTTCTTCGCTTTTTTCGGGCTTTCTGGCGAAGCAATGAAACAGTACAAAAAGACATTTTGGCGAGTTATCGCTCCGTTTGGTATTAGGCCTCCCGCTCCTGGTTCCAGTCCAGAGCATCAGACCGCTAGTTGGTAAGTACCTTGTGGGCGCGGATGTATCGTAGCGGAAGTATTAATGCCTTGCACATCACCAGGCCCAGAAGAATGGCAGCCAGGATCACCGGGTCTGATCGCGACCACCATACTACCTTCTCATCCGAGGTCGGTACGGGTAACCATGATGCTGGAGAGTTGGGTGTCGATCAAGCACCACGTCTTGATGATGCTCTCGACGCCAAATCACAGAATTCAGCAAAGATTGAAATTGAAGACCTGGAGTCCCAAAAATAGCTGTATGGATATTTCGCTGTGCCAGTGCTGTGCCTATTATATGTTGATCTATCTACAATAAATCGTGAAACAACCAAATGTAACCAACCGAAACATGTCCTCTTCAATGCCATTGTTTCCAATTATTTAGGCATGCATCAGGGAAGGCCGAACGTGGACCGGCGGCAAGGTGTGGGGATTGTGTATGTAATCAGGGACAGCGGTCTGGGCCGGCGGCATCTTTCATTCTTCAAACTTCCTCCGTCCGCACTCGGTTATCTTCGGAAGATATCGCACGACTTACCTTGAGACTTGGCATAATAGCTGTGCAACATGGAACTTCCTGACGCCTTTGGAATACCTCGCCCGTACATTCACGGTCTTGCGTACTTTCTTCATAAATGGGCTGGGGCTGGCTCCTCAACTTTACATACCCACCTCGAACATACACTCTTTTTCAGCTAGATTTCTGCCTAATTCTCATCTAACAATGAGTACAATATCAAGAACCGCCCTGGTTCTTACGGCTTTGCCGTTTTTCGTCGACTCTGTCCTTGCACAACCGACTATTCTCCCCGCGCCGGGTCAACCCACCAAGTCTGGAACACCTGGAACTTTTGAGATCGTCGGAAACAGTGGTGTCTCAGCGATGCAGCTTTTCTTGGGACAAGATAACCGCGTGTACATCGTCGACAAGACGGAGAATAACCCATCACAGGTACGCACCTCTCTTTGTTTCTTTTTTGTCTTTGTTATCGGATCTGACGCGGAACATTGGTAGGTGGGAGATCCCTCCCATCCGGCTTGGGCAACTGAATACGATGTCGAGACCAACACAATCCGACCTATGGATGTTGTGACGAACTCGTTTTGCGCGGGCGGCGGTGTGTTGGGAAACGGGACGTGGTTGAACGTTGGTGGTAATCAAGGTGTGTTGCGACCACTCGAGCCAAATAACCAATGGCTGATGATGGCTTGGTAGCCGTCACATCGGGAGGGCTTACGGCACAGACCCAGAACGGGACGGACGGGCCATATCACAGTCATGATGGCGGAAAAGCGTAAGCCGCCTCCTCCCTCAATCCCTTTTTTTCCTAATCGTCCTTCAACCACCGTGGATAGCATTCGACTCCTTAATCCATGCCAAGACAAGTCGTGCAACTGGTGGGAATCATCTATGCCCACGCGTCGATGGTACCCTACGCTAGAAAACCTCGAGGACGGGAGTTTGATCATCATTGGAGGTAACCAGTGGGGTGGCTTCGTGAACAGCGCCGGACAAAACAACCCGACATACGAGTATTTTCCCTCTCGAGGAGACCCGATTGGACTGAACATCCTCACGACCACTCTTCCTGCGAACCTTTATCCTCTGACCTGGCTACTACCTAGCGGGAACCTGTTCATTCAAAGTAACTGGAAGACGGAAATATTTGACTACAAGGAAAAGACTGAGTATGAGTTGGATGATATCCCGCATGCGTGAGTTCTCTTCTTTTGTCTTGCTCAAGATAATGGCTGACGAAGAACGACAGAGTGCGAACGTATCCCGCAAGCGGCGGATCTATCATGATGCCTTTAACGCCTGCGAACAATTGGACTGCAACGCTTATGTGAGTCGAGTCTTTACCACTTCACCTTCGTTTTTTAACAACTATCGTCATTGTCTCAGGTTCTGCGGCGGCTCCGACCTCCAACCGAATCAGTGGACTGAGGACTGGGCTATTGCGGCCTACCTTGCCGACGCTACCTGCGTCAAGATCTCGCCGGACCTCTCTGAAAAGTGGGAGGAAGATGACTCGTTGCCCGAGGGAAGGTACGTGTGCTTTGAGTGTTCTCCTTAAACGGTTGGGTTAACGGGTTGGTAAAATTTGTCAGGACGTTGGGAAGCATGATATTCCTACCAACTGGTCAAATACTCATGCTGAACGGGTACGCTTGTTCTGCTGTTTTTTCCGTCACAGCTCACAAAATTGCGCACTTGATATGCAGAGCTAACCTCGGAGTGGCGGGCTATGGCAACGTATCCTGGGCAGTCGGTCAATCTTATGCCGACCAACCGATCTACAAGCCTGTTCTATACGATCCTTCGGCACCTGCCGGCAAGCGATGGTCACGCGAGGGCTTGAGTGCCAGTACTGTTGCGCGGATGTACCATTCGACTGCGACAATCTTGCCCGACGGGTCGGTGTTTGTCACGGGCTCGAACCCGAACGCGGACTACAATGCGGGGAGCGGTGTGAAATATCCTACCGAGTAAGTGTACTTTATTGAACGCTTTGAAAATCTCGAGGCTTATATACTGTATAATTAGATATCGTGTGGAGAGGTTCTATCCGGCGTACTACTCCCAGCGCCGTCCTGAGCCTAATGGGCTTTTAAGCCAACTGGGATATGGCGGGTCGTACTTTAACGTTACACTCTCGTCCGACGACTTGAGCGGGAACGCCTCAATGATATCAACAGCGAAAGTCGTAATCATCCGACCAGGCTTCTCAACGCACGCTCTCGTAAGTTTTTTCCGCGCATATACCCATGGGGACAGTTCTAATGCGGATCAAATTGCATAGAACATGGGCCAACGATACATAGAACTTCAATCGACCTATACCGGAAATGCGGACAATACCGGTATTCTCCACGTTTCCCAACTTCCTCCAAACCCCGCAATCTACCCCCCGGGACCGGCGTTGATATTTGTCCTAGTCAACGGTGTACCGTCGATTGGTCAGCAGATCATGGTTGGCTCGGGGAAAATCGAGACGCAGAAGATTGCCGACGCGGAGGTGTTGCCCGAAAGTAGAGTGGCGTCTGGTCCAGAGAAGGGGAGTGGCAGTAGCGGCAGTGGGAGTGGCGGGGGATCGAAGGATAACGGAGGCATGAAGAACAGGCAGATGGGCTGTGGGCTGTTGCTTTCGCTTGCTTTGGGTATATCTAGTTCTTTGCTTTGATCCACGACGACTTTTGGTTTGGGACTCTTACATGGACACAAGAAGAGCACGCACTCGGTTTAGTATCTATTCGGACATTGCTTATCATATCAGACACACTCCTTTATATCCCCCATGTTTCATACGGGCTTTTACTTGGTGCACTAGACGGTATATAACTGTAAGTAATAGGACATTAAGTTTTTCATCCTGTGGCACAGTGCTCCGCCCGATACCCAGGAGTTGTAACCAAACAAGTCGTGGGCGCATCCAGGCGCCTATTGTCATCATAAAGCTCCATATGCAGAGTCACAGTGTGTATGCAAAGGCATTGGTTTTTGCGGTAGAAACGTGGGCACTCGGCCACAAAGTTTAACAGATATTCTAGATGCCTTACTGAGTTTTACCATACGTCTGGATGCGCCAAATAAGAACCGTTCAGTCCTCCCGAGATCAAGGTTTGTCGTGACCGTCGGGTTAGTGTCTGATTTACTTAAATTGGCATTTCTCGCTAAAGCTTACAGCTTGTATGGCCCCATCCACCAGACAGCATTTATTCCCAGTACGTTGATGATCATGGGTCGGAGCCAAGGTGAGCAAAATGGCACTTTACTTCATCTAGTTATTATGCTCCGTTATTAAACTATGTATATTTGTTAGTTGCGGCACATTTATTCTACCACCGGGCGTACCCTGAATGCGTCACCGATAAGGGAAGCCGGGCTTGGAAGGGAAACGTTAACAACGATGAAGTATCCGTTCCAGGCGAGTCGTGATGGAGAGTCAGTTTCGACATGACTGCATATGTTAAAGATTAGTATGTTCCTCAACGAGATCCAGGCGTATTTGGTTGTGAAGAGTGTAGTATACTTACTGGACATCAAGTGGGTTCCCAGTAAGTGGGCCTATACCAGACCCCTCGATGAAGACATACTTCTTGTCGTCAACAAATTGGAAAATGTTTCGGGACTGAATTTGGAAGTTGCCGTTCTTATCCACGAGACCAGTCTCGCCGCCTACTCCAGGAACGACAGTTGCAATGACCTTGCCTTGCGGAGAGGTCATATTGCCGCTTGGATGAGGCCGTTAGTCTATATGCAGAGGTGTATATATTCCGTATTCTTACCTAATAGCGCCCAGCCCGAAGCGGCTCCCAAGGGGCCCATCGACCAGGTGGTTTGGGCTCAGAGTGAGCGAAAAGGAGTATAAATGTTCGTACAATGGTAGCTTCTTAGCAGCCATAGAGGTGACGGAGAACGAAAGCGCAGAAAGGAAGATAGTAGTAAGGCAGCGCATCATGCGGGATGGCACACCATAAACAAAAGAGGAAGTGGGGTAGAGACAATACCAAGAGCCATGATATGGCATACGATTTATAGTGATGTATGGAATATGTGGGCGCCGGGGCGTAGAAAATAGGCCGGCGTTATGTCGTGGCAGTGCTCTAGAGTATATGCGCGCTTCGTCATATAACCCGCAGGCCAAGCGGCGGTGCTATCCAAATGGGTCGAATGATGACCGATTCCATGCGGTCAGCGCTCAGCGAAGCATATTGCAGGGGGCTAGAGTTTGTATCTTCTGATACTGTATCACTCGGCCGGAGACGACACAAACGTTGTTCAGCTCAGGCCGCTAGAAGCGCGGGAGGAACAATCACATGGGGCTATAATTTGTCACATAGCCCCAGAGATACTGACTCTATGCTAGGCGCGTAACGGACAGTGGGGAAGCTGGGTTAGTGAGTAAGCTCTCCGTCCTGTCTTATCTGCAGATGTGCAGATGTAAGCCAATAATTTTACTGCCCAGCCTCTCATTACGAAACGCCTAGTCACAACATCCCACTCAACGTTATGAGGTCAACTATGTGTAACATAAGTTTGACTGATGTTTAGTCACGATACGATACTTATACTAGACATCTTATAGTAACTAGATGGGCGTAGCGGCAGCTTGCCACACAATCAGCAACTAGTAATACATTTAGTATTGGCTTTTTAAGACTAGTCATATGAGTGTATCCTTCGGCTATGAACGCCGCTCTGATCCGATCCCTGACCGCTCGGGGGCGAAGGCCCGTTGAACTTAATCAATACGATGCCTTGGCATGATGGTAGCACTCAGAGCGCTCAAAGTGAAGCGCATGACAAATCTAGTACTGTCCGAGCTCGTGTGTAGCTTGTTAGCTGACATTTATATGGTAGAGCCGACAATGAGATATCAATGAGTGTTGGCCCGACGAGCCATTATTTATTTGAATTTGTCTCAAGCTCAGGGGTTAAGTAGAAACTCCAACGAGCATAGTAAGTGCCAGTCATGCCGCGGCGCTCGTGTGGTCTACATATGACCATTTATTCGTCTGCTGTGAGAGGAAGAAGAGAATTTATGTCGGGCATTCCTCCCGAGCCCGTGGATGGGAAAATCACTGGTGCCGTACCCGGCTGCCTACAGGATCGAGTCTATGATCTACGGCACTCAGTATTTATGTACTAGAAGATTATGAAAATTCCAGGGTAGCCGTATAGCCCGGGTAGTGGCCACTGTGATATAAGTGTAGGCTCGAATCGAGAAAGGGATGAACATTTATGCTTTCAAGTGGGTAAACCGTAACCTGCAGGAAATCGCAAGACTTCGATCTTCGAGCAAAGTTGTCACTCGCAGCGAAGAAGGCTCCTAGTAGTTTAGTGAGAAGATACCATAGTAAGTCCTTTATGTATATGTCAAGTGTTGTAGTGTGCGGAGGGCCAGTACTGCAGCGATAGGTATCCAAGGCTGCAAAATGAATGTGCTCCGACGTCTAAGCTTCTCCCAGAGCAGAATAATTCGAGTCAAGAGTGATACATTACGGCTTAAATGCTCTAGGAAGATATGGCTGATGTCGGGAAATGAGTATAAGGCTCTGAGTCGATTGATGCATGCATTCGGTAAGGCCACATAATATCTATCTTATACAGATTAGTCCGAGCCAGAAGGTTTAACCATACGGCCTAGATGCTGGGACTATGAAAAAATTCACTGTAGCTGATAGAGTCGAGATCCTGAGGTGGAGGTAAAAACAGAACTGAGACCGTTACGTGTCCTACCAAAGCTGGTGGTTATCGCTGGCCTTGTCACGTGCGAATATTTGGCGGTCACTTGCGGACGACCTCGACCAACAGCTGGGGTGCAAAAAGGATGAGTTTATCCTACCCTCAAGTCTCACCATCATCTGAGCGATTTCGTCTGGCTAATGTATCTTCCCTGATGTGAAATCAGCGTCATTTAACAAGTGCTTATGTTCTCGCGGCGCGTAGTGGGTCTCACGTTTGGATAACTGGAGGGAGCGACATTCACGGGGGCTGGCTCTGGTTGCATCTAATTTCTACCTACTAGAAGAGCGTGTGAACACGCGATCGATGGGATGGCGCTCGATCAGCTCGTGGTCAGGCGAGGGCCAGAGCTTCCTACCATAAGGGTCTCGGGTGTAGATATCGCGCAAGTAGTGAGTACACTCGTTCTATTTTCCGATAGCTCTGTGCTAATATCTCGTAGGTCACACATCTAAACGACCACAGTTGGCGAATCCATCTATTTTATTTTCTCAGCCGCCCTCAAATTTAACCCAACCAATCGCGCTCCATCGGGTTTTCGGTATCTCGCATTGTGCCCAACCCCACGCCTTCCGAGCCTACTATGGCTACAACAACCCCTACCTCGAGCCAAACGTATACGTCCTCAATGCATTGCTAGTGTTTGTGACGGCATCCGCACTTCCTCATCCTGCGAAGCCGTTCTACCTGACCGAGTATGGGTTATGCCCATTCCATATACATTCTACCGTGCTCCCGCCTGCTATGTCAATTGCGATATCAGACGACGCCGGATCTGTTCTCCCCTCTACCACGCTTCTGCACACATCTGCGAACGTCGACGATCTTTCTGGCCTTCGCTCCACACTCGCCAATGCGCTTGCTGCTCAACGAACCGGTGTACACGTCCTATCATAGACCCAATAGGCGACTAGCTGACGCCGGATCTGTCAGGCTATGTCGCGGGTCTATGTTTCTGCCAATGCTGGACGACGACTGGTCGAGATGGACGCCCCCATGACTTGACACACAGTGCTGGGCAACTTATCCTTCGCGCCAATCTCGCACCGGACTTGCGTGCATTCGTTTGCTCGACCGAAATTGCCGCTGGTACCGCACCGCTAGACATTATACTTGGCGCGCACGGCAAACTGGGTTGGGTGTTGCCGGAGATCTTCCCTGAGCGCGCTGGGCTGGGCATTGGATGTCCGCGGTTAACGAGGTTTCCTTGGGTTGGTCGAAGAAAGCAAGTGGTAGCGCATGAACACGGTGGGGAACGTGAACGTGGAGTATAACCCAGGCGAATCCTTCGAATGGTAAATGGCGGCGCGGATCTACGAGACGGAAGGGACACCGTGTTGGATTGGCGGGATTGGCGGACAATGTTGGAGGTGCCGTTCCATGCAACGTGCAGACGGATGGATAGACGGAAAATGGGGAAGGCGAAGCGCTTGTGTTGGAGGCCATAGTATTGACGGGCGGGGGAAACGGAGATGCCGTAGGTGGAGCTGTGGGCGGGACGATCGGTAGGGGAGGTGAAGTGCTTGAGTATGGACCGTGGGACGACTCAAAGAGGCGGGAAGCTGGCACGTGGAAGACTTCGAAGGTGGAGAGCCGCCGCCATATCTCGAACATTTTCGACTCAACTCGTAGATCTAGGCGCGGAGAACGTAGCCTCTGGATGAATCATGCCTTTACGCAAGAATGTTGCATCTGGCGCGGATCGGGCTGGAGCAGACTAGATTACGAGTGAGATACATCTTGCGAGGAACCGGCCTGGATGCGGGTTTGAAGACGGTTTGGGCGTTCAGGGGAGGAGGGGACAGGAATGAGCTCGTGAGCGGGACGGTTGGGTTCGTGGGTTATCTACGACCGTGCTATCCGGAGCATCCAACAAGGGCTTTCCCGCAAACTGCATTCGCCCTGGCGTATTTCCTTCGCGTCCGATGGGCAGCTGCGCGTATACTTGCCGCTTAAGGTCTACCTGGCCTGTTCCGTTATCTCAAGATCTGGGCCCAAAGATGTTACGAGCCGGGTC
>WSTJ01000025.1:0-62952 GCA_019623705.1 Ceratobasidium sp. 428
GTGATGATCTTACAGGGTCTTCAACTGACCACCACACCCCCCACATCTGGACCCCGCTAGGCTAACGCACTCCTGTTTCGACGAGCTGGCCTACCGCGAGGAAAATGATCTGGAAAAGCACTGCTACGTGGCTCATGGCCTTAATGCCTAGCTTTCCTAGCCCCATCTTGAGTGCTCAGACGCGACCAACTCGGGATAGTTACTTGGATCCCAACCTCTGCGGAAATATTGACTTGAAGGGCCTTGGATATAAATTTCTAAGTAACCGCGACTATGGAACTACGAGATGCATATGTCTTGAAAGAATCCCGATCCTACTGGCCAAACCGGATTTCCATTTGGAATTGGCGGTTCTGAGATTTGGCGCGGAAGGTGCCTATCGACGCTTGGAAGACTTAGTGCGTTCACTCTCAATACGTTATATGAATTCTGATAAATATGCTAACGTCATTACACCCCGTCATTCAGGTGAGGTCTTCACACAACTCGTGTAGAGCCGCCTACCCACCTCACTCAAAGCCTCTGTGCACTCAGGATAACCCTTGTGGGTTTCGGTGCAACAGCAAGTATTAATTACCCAAGATTTGAACTTGTTAATCATTCGAGTTGATCCTAGGTGGTCGTCTAGAAACTGATGGTCGATGTATGTGTGCGCCGGGGTCTCAAGAATGTGGTGAACTTTGTTGCCCTTTGGAAAGCTATTACCTGGAGCAAGCCGCACAGCAACGATTCTCCAGAAAACCCAAATACAGCGACTGGAGATGTAAACCTGGTGAAGAACTCTGTAGTGTCCCCGGAACCCAAAATGGATGGGAATGCCTGAACACGATGGAAGCTAAGGAGAGCTGCAGTGGGTGCATATAGTGAGTCCAATTGCTTCTGAAACTTGTACTTCTTTGCTCCTACCGAGGTCTTCGTAGCCCATTCTATGTCGGTCAAAAGACTGGTGTCGATTGTACGAAACTGCATGGAGTACACGAGACTACCTTCTGTTTCTTAGGTGGGCCTGAATTCAATGTAATGATTTTTTTACCATACTAACCCCTCGACGAGGTCAATGCCAAATCCACGAACACGCTTTTAGCCGGGAGACCACACAAGACGAGTCTTCTCGCGAACGCTCAGCTGATGCCTTTCGTGAAACAACGTTGGCCGAAGCCGAGGGACTCATGGACTTTGGCCTCTCGACTAAGGATGCTCCCGTGAACAATGTGTGGATTCTAGGGCACGAAACGGTCGCGATTAGGGATGCCTTAGAAGAGCCGCGCCCAGAATCTCCAAATATTGTGTAATCAACTAACTGGAACCACTGCCCAGGTTGAGGCCATTCAATGAATGATACATGTGATAATACTATCTCGGGATCACCTTGCTTCTGCAAGGTCACTCCCCCCCTCTAAAATGTCACGCAAAAATCCGCAAACCACGGATTTGGCGCTTATGCTTCTGAGCCAACCCGCCTCAAACTCCTCCGACAAGCCTCCCGCACGACTCTTGCAACACACAGCACATTCTAATACGGTAGAAATATCTGAGATATACTTCGCCATAGATTTCCTAAATAGCTTTGTGTTATGTTGTGCAATTAAAATATACTCGAATCGTATGCTTAGTTGGCGGAGTCGTAGGACAAGCATTTGAACGGTCTTGCGTACAGCGGCGCCGTCCCTATATCTAAAGTCCGTAGTCTAAAAATATACCCAACCGAAACCCCATAGGTAAGCGGATAAATCTATTCGACTAGTAACGGTGCGCATATACATAGGTTGCGGTTGTGTCCCGTTTGCTAATGGTACCTTTACTATGCCGGGCACAGGACAGTCAGCTTGTAGCTCTGATTGTTGATTAATAAGTTACCGGAGCTTGAAATCACCCGAGTGGTATGCAACAGGTTTGTTGGATCCCAACTCCAGCCCACTGGCCGTAACATAGCCGTGATTATTGTCGCTCGTAGTAGGACTGGCCAATCTTACACGCATCAACGGGAACCCATTTACGACGCAACTTTGCGCTGCATCTTAGATGAAGGTAGTTCGCATACGGCAGATTCTGCGTGGCCTGGTTAAGAGTTGAGCGTAGAGAATAGTCTGAATGTCGGTTGTGCTCTAGGCAACCGGGCGGCGAGAGCTTTGTCACCTTTCGAACAGCTTTTGTTTCATTCATTCAGCTATTCGAAGTAATTGTTTGCCTACGGAAACCTTATTCGAAGTCTCGACTTGAGATCAACGTTATAGCTATCTGCTGTGTATTAGCTTGCGTGACTCCAACTCGAGCCTTAAGAGTAGTTTTGAGGCATCTAAGATCACTAGATTAAAGCTTGCAAATAGCGAGTCCTCAACGGAAGCAAGGTCAGTGGCACGGAACGTGCTGCTTCTAGTTTTAAAGTCCTAGTCCTCAATTCGACTTTGAGCTGTCCACAGCGTACTATCAGGCAGTGGCCTGTGGTTGTCCCACACTGAAGTGAGGGCACTTGACAGGTTCATCGCCGCTCGTGGTCGAACATGCCTGCTAGTAGATTCTGCAAACCCATTCATTTATGGGATCTTGTATAATGCGTAGTAAGTCCACCAACCAAAAAGCTGCCCGCTTGTCGAGGGAAATCCAAGTTGTTAGTATCGGATCAATATAATGGTCGTATATCTCGATTCTTGCCGTCCTCTAGCGTCCCCAATCACTAGGCTTCCGCAGCGAGTTAGCGACACCTAAGGTGTCTGCTGGTTGGGTCTAAATCGCTTATTTAAGCTATTCGTATGCACGCAAGGATTCCCGAGTGTTGCGCTGAAAACATCCTGGGGGGTGATGTGCAAACCTCGTACGCAGTATTAGCCATTAATTTGAGAGGAACAGGAGAGGTCTTAGAGCCAAACGAAACTATGTGCGTGCTGCTTCGTTGAACTTACAAGTTGCCATGTAGCGTGGCAGTAACGCGTTCTTGTGATCTCGTCATGTAAGGTTAGGTATAGTTGATTCATTCATGGAGTATAGCGCATATATGACAGCGATTCGCCCCTAAGGTCATAAGAAACTAATTTGTCACTAAACGATTTTTCAAATAGTTGCCACTCTGAAGCGCATGTTAAATGAGCGGTTTTGCCTCAGGATAGAAAAGATACTTACCGTGCACTCGATTGTCCGATCAACGATGCCCTTGGCTTCTGTAATGAATCGGCAATGCCTAAAAAGGTACTGGCAAGTTGAATCTAAAATTAGGGTTGTTCAAAAGTTAAGAAACGTGTCAAACAGCCAAGCAAAATGAACTTACAGAGTCGAGGGCATTGCTATACGAGCAAGGGTTTCCACGCGCTGCAGCGAAAGCATCTTGCGGTGCCGAGGCGTAGATGCTCTGAGCAATATTGGCCATTTGACGCAACGAAGCGGAATACGTCTCCGGGCCAAATGACACGGTATACAGGGCAAGAGGTTTCCTACAAGTACGCTCTGTAAGCACGAATCTAGTGGACGATAAGAATCATTTACCCGAGCTGAACGCACATCCTGCAGAGATCGTGAACTGAATTGTCCCGAAGGGTACATATACCGTCGGATAAAAATACTAAGACAGGCGCCCTGTTTCCATAATAGGCAGAATTAGGTTTGAGATTAGTGCAGTGATTATAAAACTCGCCTATCACTGCTCCAATTAGCCCAAATGAGCGCTTGTGCATGCGCGAGTGCGGCATTAAAATCTGTGCCCCCACAACCACGCTGAGGAATTAGTTGCCCGATAAGCTGGTCGGTAGTACTCGTGAAATCATTTGAAACCCGGGTCTGCCATACAAAGTCAACGGTTGTCAGCGAATCTCAGCGAGTTTGAGTACTTACTACGGGAGTATAATCAAATGTTACAACTGAATACGCATCCTGACGCGCCCGTGAACCACTCTGAGCGGGCTCGCGGGAGTGCCAGAATCCATGAAGAGCAGACAAAACCGCGTCGTAACGATTGTTGCAGGTAGACCTCAACCTGGCACTAATAGGCGTATTTGCGAGTGGCTGCCTGTCTCCCGAACACATCGAGCCAGAGCTAAATGAGAACGTTTAGCTGACATGAGTCATTTCTAAGGTTTTTGGGCGAACCTATCAATAACAAACACGCTAGGCAGTGGATTCATCTCAATACTCGAGCCCGAATAAAACGTCAAGTTCACGTACACATGATATGCTTGGTTCATGCGAGATGGATCTGGGCAATCAAATGAATGGCCATCTCTTGAGACATAGCTATTGCTCCCGCGTGTAGACGGACGAGGATGAGGTGCATGGAATATAGGCAAGTTGCAATACGAGGGATGCGCGGGCAAATTATCTTTAGCTTCGTGCTCGGATCCTAGCATTAAGTTGTTTACTTCTCACGTTGTTGGAGAGGTTATTGGAGGTACAAACCTGGGCAGAGTACATCGCTTTCCATGCAATCAAAAAAATTAGCACACGTAAACTAAGATGAGTCCAAATAATCCCACTAACCATTTTGCAAAATCGACTTGTTGGTCACGCGAGTAGGGGTCTGATAAAGGCAATTAGTCAAACATGCACGTTGTATATCACTGATAGCTACAAACCTTTGAATCCTAAAAGTAGGACGGGAGCTATCAGCAATCACGCTGAGGAATAATACCAGCAACTCACCGCTTTGTGCCCATTTCAATCGATGTGTAATCCAGTCCTTCGGTTTATTGGCATTGGGATGCATCCGCTCCCGAATGTGCTGTTGCTCAGGACCACTGCAGTTGCCTGTGTCCCGACAATAATCTATGTGCGCGTGTCGACCCTGATCAGCACAGAGCGGATGACAAAGAAGGGGTGCCCCTTCGTCCCCAGAACCAAATTTCCGGCCGCGAAGTTCATAAAATGCATTTGGGTCAGTACCTTCCAAGACCCACTGAGTGGTCGTCATTGATCCATGGCTAGTCTCGTGCAGTTTCTGTGTGTGACCTAAGGTTCTACTATGAGATTCGTGCTGCAGGTATCGAAATGCCCACAAACCTAAAGGTAACGTGCAGAAATATTGACAATCTGGGCACCTAGCATCACAGAAATGGAAGGCATTTGGGTCTGTGCTGTGGGCATGTGGTCCTTGATAATGCAGTTCGCCTGGTGGAATCGAAATGACACAAGTTAGTCGCTGCTGTACTTGCGAGTATCGTGTGTATTGGAAAGCTTGATGTCGCCCGGAAAATTGTTGTTCAATGGCCGACGGTTGTGTTTCAATCTGTGGATGGCGAGTTGGCAGGTCTACTACATAACAATACGCAATTCGGTACGAACCCGACAGATACCATTGGCAGCGCACGGATTAGGACAATCATGCTTCTGACCGCAGAGGTGAACGGCGCTTTCGTCCAAGCCATGGAAGTGATCCGGCTGACAACACAGCCGCCGGCATGATTGGCACTCGAGCGGACATGACTGCGCATTATCGCATGAATGGCGCTTGTGAGGTTCATCCCTGGGGTCCATCTTAAGATTTCTAATATTATGTATCGCTTAGATGCTGTACTTACCAAGGTACGTGACAAGTACCTGAGCAGCGGTACCCAGAATTTATATCGACGAGGCTGCATGCCTGGCAGATAAGTGGATTAGTTTGCCTGCATGTAGCGTTGTATTTTGAGCAAGCTAACCTGACCGCAGAGATGTGAACGTGCCGAGCATAGATGCTCGCCTTCATGGTCAAGTGGCTTTGGAAAGATATCACAATGAGTTACACGTTCTGGTTGGGTTGAGAATATGGGAAAATACGGTACCTGGACGCACGATCCGGCACACCCAGCCTTATCCCTTAGATGGCAATCACGTCCGCACGAATGAGCCCTTATGTCACACCTAGACAATCAATAGTAAGGAGGCATTCTATCCGGGCGAGAAAAAAATCCTCACATGTGTTGAGCACTATGACCAGCCCTGTTGGTGAATAAAATGTGAACGAGGTGCGATAGGAACTAAAGATACTAAAACACTTACAGCAGCCCGCATGAAACTGGAGATGTATGGCCTTCAGCAACCTCGCACAAATGCTCGCAGCGATGCCCGGTAGTACAGTCGTGGGGTCCGGCGTGTCGAGAAGGCAGGATACATTGAAAATGACATTCAGCGCAGGTCGATGAGCAAACTCGAACAGCGGTGCGCATTACAAGGGCAAGATTGTCGAACTTCCCGTGGATGTTACGAATATCTTGGTTGGTGGCAGGGAAGCGCTGTACATTCTTCTCAATCCAGTGCCGGACATGTGCGAGACGCTGATCCAAGACTTGGAAAAGTTGTTGCTGTAGCCGGTCGACGTACTCAGCATCACCCAGGGCGTGTCGGGACCCAATTGATGGGCCATAGTGGCCAACAAGGTCTCCCAGCAATTGTGCAATGGTTGATTCGTCCTCGAGGTTGCTGTTTCCTGAAACATCAGGGACGAAGAAAATAACGTCTTGTTCCATAGATGGAAGGTCTTCATCAGTGTCCAGATTCTGGAAGATTCGCGGGTAGGGAGTCAGCAAAAAACCAGTCGAGTTTGACTTGAACCAGATGTCCTAACCTTTAGTGGGCCCCAGGATTCAATTCCCTGCTCGGCACGACCGCGAGAGAGCGCGGCTTGAAGCCGTTCGATAAGTTGCAACGCGCGATGAGTCGCGAGATTTTCTGTTCAGTAGGCGCGTTAATTTGAGTCTGATTAAGTTTAGAACAGGTCAGCTTACAGTCCAAGGAACCCCAGTCGCTCGCCTATAAAATGCAATAGCCATGAGGAGTTACGTAACGCATACAAGAACCATTTTCTCACTTTGATTTTCGCCATCAAAGTTTTCAGATTGTGCAAGAAGATACCACCAGCAGGGTGGGTTACGGGCTGCTTGTCCAAGTAGCGACGAAGATGCTGAAATAGCGTATAAAAACTGGGTGAGTTGATGACCGGCTATGGTATAATCTGGATCCGGCCGCGGTGAAATCGTGAGATAAAGTTCTGTTGTTGCTCTCGTTGCACGATTCGTTGAAACTTGAGTGAAAACCTGCGCATACAAGGAATGAATTTAAACAAAAAAGTTCAGACAGGCGCTTAGCTCGTACTCTTTGACTATATCCTTCGAATCCGAGTCCGTGACATCTTTGATTATAATGGCTAGCGTCGACTTTACAGCCAACTTCAGTAAGTTCAGTCCGAAAACTAGCACAAACTGAAGACTTACGTTAAAGAGCCCCGGGTTGGCTTGTGGATCTAAGACCATTGCAGACGATTGAAAACTCTAGAGTGTATCATTAGACGCCCGCTCAAAAGGTTAATTGGAGAACCTACCGTGAAAAGTCCAGCAATATCCCTCGATAGAGCAAAGTTATTCCTGAACAAGACCTAACAGTACGAGAAACAGAAGAGAGCTTAAAGGCTAGTGAATACCTAAACAGCTTACTTACAAGGTTCGAAATGGTCGTGTTAAATAACACTAGGAGAGCATCCTCTTGAGCGCTTCGCTCTATTGAATGCACGCCTTTTGGTTTTAAGTTAGAATGAAACCCCACGACTAGGAAGGAGAAAATTTACCTTCAAAGTCTAACGACACAAGCAGGTAGTCTTCAGTCGGAGTGCACGACAACCACACGCCTTCCGTCGTACGCATTGCGGACCCAGCGAACGAGGTATCCACAAAGTGATTCAAACAGTAGCTTTTGCCTATATAACGAACCCATAATACGAAGGATCAGAAACTTTATAAGAAGCGCTTTGACTCGAAACGTACCAACACTCTGTTCCCCTATTAGCGCATGCAGTGAGCAAACATGGAGTAATGTGAAATTTGGGCCGACTCACCCATGGAGCTTACTACTCGGACGGGCTAGAAAAAAAAAAGAAAAACGTTGGTTCGTAGTATACTGTGCCTGTAACACCACTTACTTTTGTGGCCATATAGGACTGAAGCAAGCTTTCGTACCAGCCAAGGCTTAGCCTCTCAATAATAGTTGGTACATCCGCTCCGAGTAACGAGCTTTCATGCACCGGGTCCCAGACACCATCCTTTAACGGAATAAATCGGTTGTCGCGCGTGATTGCAAGGCTAGATATTAGACGTTGTCAACCCTACTAGCAGACGAATAGCCTAGGATGACGACTCACTGGAGCGGGATAAGACATAATAGTTCGACCACAAAACCCCCCAAAAGGAATTTAGAACAAGCGAAATCTTGAACAAGAGCCCGAGGAGAGGCGGAAGAAGCCGCGACAGAAATCGTCGACAGAGGCCCATCCATAGGTTTGCGAGTTGTTTGTTCAAATTTTGTAATCATCCGAGCAAAATAGCTATCGGCTTCGTCTAGCTTGCCTTGAGACGCAAAAATTAGCCTTCGAGGCTCTCGCCCATGCGACAACACGAGCGTAGACCGCAGAACGGCCGGGACAACCGGGAAGCGAGTCCAAACTTCCATGTGGCAGTCCAGCAAACAGCTGTTGACCGTCTCTGCTATAGTGCTTGTAGACTGCGACTTGTTAGACCGAAAAGAGAACTCGGTGATCTTTTGCTTAACCTGCAGGGCAGTCGAAACCATGGCTTTTCGCTCAGTAGAAAATGATAGCACGTGGATCCTATTGCGACCTTCGAACGATGTCACGACGCGCCGAACATCAGAGGGAGGCAGAACGGTAGGATTAATCCCATCTTCGTTTAAACCGAAGGAGGCTGTATGGAAAGCCAAAAGCTTTTGCTGAGAAGGGGCCGAGTTGTCTGTGGTGACAGTGACAAAAATACAAGAGCCGTCCGGAGCAGAAAATACGTCCACAATATGGCCAGTAATTGTAAGCGAGGCCGGGCTACATTCCACAAGCTGAGCATTGAGAACCGTCGATTTAGTGAGGTAAACTCACCGAAAATGACGTGTAACAAGTGATAAAATTCGAGCGTGTCCGGTAGAATTGATCAAGCAAATTTCCTCGGATCCAGATACAAAGCACATTTTATCGATGTGGACCTGAGTATCATACCATTCCTTCAAAGAAAAGGCCGAGCCACGGCTTGCTAATGTCGAAAACTGTTCATCAAAGCTATACGTGATGAGCTTCGGGTCCTGTTAACCAGATAGAATACAATTAGGAAAGTTTAGAGGAGACAGTAAAGGCAAACCTTAGATCCGTGAAACACAGCGAGTAAACGGGTACTTTGGTCAAAGGCAAATGTGGGATTTCCACCGAGTCGATCGTGAGCGAGTTGTCGCTTTGAAGTCCGATTGCCGATCACATGCCCAATGCGAATGCTGTCTTCCAGGTATATCTGGTATTTCTCGGGTCCAGAAATGATGACTAGGCACTTGTCACGGACGAGCTGCAAAAACCTGCAAAACAGTTTAGCCCACGATAGCGTAAATAAAATCCACAGATTTAAACTCACTCGACCGTGTGACCCTCAGGTAACGCGAACTCGAAACGCTGCTTCGATCCAATCCTGGGAGCCGGTACGTGCAGCTCATTCGATCGACACTGTTGGATATCATGCTCGGTCAATTCTAAAGGGAAAATCGATATCCGGGTTTGGGGCTCGACGTGCTTAACATCCACTCCGCGTACGTGAAAGCTTTCTACACATTTTAATTGAATATAAGCTCAAAACATACCGCAAGTAAATAATGTTAAACTCACTACTACCCCAACTTGATCGAGCCAGTTCTATGGAATCTATGCGTGTAGCCCGTCTTGAATGTAAACACAACACCCTTAGATAGGACCAAGGCTACCTGAATGAAGACTTACGATACATCAGGGGGCATCGCTTCTTTCAGTTGCTCGTGCAGAATTGAAAGGGCCGCATGGGACTGCTCGCTCGCTCGCCCGGCCTGAAGTTGGCTCAAAGTTTCCAATCGACGTTCTTGCTCCCGCTTAATGACCCTAGACCTAGACTCCTTCAAAATCGACTTCGCAAGAGTCGCATGATAAGTCTCAATTGAGTTGACGATGCGGGCTGTCAGTTCTGAGACAGTAGGGTAGATATGCAACAACGTATCGAGAGCCGCAACGAACTCGGGGTCTTTCAAATCTTGAGTCTCACTGTAAGACTTTGGAAGACCGGGGATTAGCTCTAGAAGTGCTCGAAAGAAACCTTTGCTTTTGGATGTGCCTTTCTCCTTGCTAGGATCCGCTTCCAGGCCGGCCAGGATCTTGCGGATAAACTCTTTCTGGTCCGACTTAGAAGGTGTCAGCTCCTGAGTGAGGAAGTCCCGAGTTATGCACCAAGCTTGTTTAAGATTCTTGAATGTGTGGTCTTCGATCACGGCTAGGTTGTATTTGGACTTGATCTCGTTAGGAAGATACCTCAAGTCGGGGTAATGTTCGCAGAGTAAGGCTGCCACTCAACGTATTAGACAGGAGTTCGCAAGATAGTGAGGACGCGACACACCGTCTTCAGTCGAGCCGGTTTCTTGTGGCGCCTCGTCATGAACATATAATCTTCATGAGTCAGAAAGTAGTAAGTATCATCCTCAGAGTTGGGATAAATTGTATTTACGGGTAAATTTTGTGGAGGAGAGCTTGAATGGTTCGAGTGATAAATTCTTTCAAGCGTGGCTTGTCTGCATCAATCTGAGACTCAATACTTTTTTTCTCTTCTTGATGGCCGTGATCTCGAGATCGCTTTTCAGCGCGCATCCGCTCTTCGTATTCGAAAAATGGCTTTGGATAGATGGTGCGTAGGCCGTGTTCACCCAAGACTAGGAGATGTTCCGGTGCTATTTTCGACCAAAGCACACAAGGTACATTTTTCGACCTAAAAGTAGTTAAGTAATAAGTCAGCAGGATCTGTACGAGAAATCAACGAAAGACTATACTCGATCGTCGAACGTAGAGCCATCGAAGTCATGGTTCTGTTGAAAGTGGCCTTGGAGTAGTGGGCAGGTTCATGCGTGGAAACCATTAAACCAGCCTTTTCTTCCCCAGAGAGCAGTTCAACACGTAAAGCGTCGTCAATTCGAGGAATATCGCGCGACTCAGGGTGAATCTATTTAGAAGCTGTTGAACCATTGCTCGGACGCACAATTTACGACAAGACCCACAGTGAAACCAGGGGATGCGATGACGTCTTCTTCCGACTTGTCGAACATAGCTACTTCGAAAAAATTCATGCGTGACTCGTCAGAGCTCTCGGCAGCCCCCACAGGAGCATCCTTATTACGAGCACCAGCTTGCCATACGATTACCTCCGCTTGTTGTGTCGATACGAGAGCAATTGTCTGGTCGGTGAGTTTGGAAAGATAGCTACAGAAGTTTGTGATATGTGAGACCGGGAAACTCTGATAGATAGTTTTACGGACCGCATAAACGTCACCCGATTGCGGCGAACGGACGATATAGCCTTGTCCTCCCATGTCGTGTCTTCAGGCCAGTAGACGATGTACGCACTACGCGTAGAATCGTCTTGGCCACCGTTATTCAGAGGTAAAACGATATACAATCCAGAGCGCAGGCCCGAAGCCGAACTTGCAGTTGCAGACAGGAGCGCCTCGCTGAGAAACACTCAAGACAAAGACCGCTCATCAAATGTATTGCACGCACGACTCTTTATCCAAGAAGTTGACACCTTGAAGGAATTTGACAATCTCAGATTTGCATCCGTAGACGCCAATCGGTTTGATCGCCAACCACATAACATGACACAACAAAATGTTAGTACCGCCAATAAACAAATGCGATATGACTGAACCTGGTCCAGGTGCTTGAAGTTAATTTTCCAAGGTAGCTCGTAAGACCCGGGGGACATAGCGTTGAGAAGACGATACAAGGAATGCTGATCAATTATCATTTTCTCAACTAAGGCAACCGCATTAGTGAGGTTGGGTGGATAATGGGGTAAAAACGACACTAACCGAGTCCACCAGAGCCGATCTCCTGGTAAAGGTCAAGAAGGCGAAATATATTGGGCAATTTTGAAAGGAGATCACCTTTCGGAGGTCCACCAGCGCCATAGTCGTCTCCCAACGACGATTCAGCATCGAACATATCTACGTCGCTGTCCACACCGGCATTCTGGTCGCCCGACACAGGGTCGCTCTTGGCCGCTTGCGAGCGGCTTCCGGAATTGTTTGCTGTGCCAGTCACGATAGAGGTATAATATTCGACGACCGATGAACGCGCATATATAAACAACGTACCAAAGGTATCCGGCGGAGGTTTAGACGATTGGGGAAGTGGGGCTTGCGAAGGCTCAACAGCCGACTGGCGGTTCCTAAAACACACCGTCAGATGTAGGCAAAAGTCGCAATTTATCTACGTACGAAGCTGAGTTCACAATAGTGCCTTGTGCATGCGGATCGTCGAAGACGTTTGGAGGAGCACCGGTACGTTCTGAACTTCGGTTCCTCATTTGTGATAATCAAGTTTTACAGATAACTGAAGTTGGTAAAGCGATGGAGCAGTGAAGTCGAAGAGGGGCAGAGGAGTAGAGTGGAAAGGACTAAACCGGTGCCGTATTAAAGCAATAGAGACAATGGTAAAGTGGCAACTTTGATGCCGAGTTATGTCCATATAAGGCCGTCGGACCTGTGCTGGGGACTTCTTTCGAGCGTATGCTCTATACGAACAAAGATTTCAGAAAAACAGGGGTGCTCTTGGTGTGATACGCAATATCACAGTGGCTACTTTTCCCGAATAGCCACATGGCTCCAAGAAGACCTTATCTCGCTCGAGTAACATGAGTCATTCGACGGTCAGATGATAGCACACCGCCCAAATAAGACACCATCCTCCTAGAAATACATATGAATGGCGGAAGATGACAAAATGAGTGAACTCGCCCGTTCGAAGATTGAGTGAGGCAGGGCGGTACTCGCGAAATTAAGGGCAATACTGTACTAATTCACGGTGGTTCGGGGCACCTTATCTCAGATAAGAAAGGATTACCGTCGAGCAATCCGTTGAATGACGGGATACTTCGTCGCCTAGCCAGATCGACTAAGCGGCATCGATCGGCTAGAGGTCATTGGCTGTCCATTTATGTATCTGTTAGGTTGAAACTGAGGTTGCAGATCTAAGTCGACTCACACCAAGCTAGTGGGATTGGGTTCTTGCCCCAACTAAACAGATTTTAAAAGTTACGACAGGAGCAGCCAGAGCAGGTTGGGGCAGAACAGTGATAGAGTGAGGCTCCTTGTTGCCATTCAAGTTCTTAGCTAGGCGTGCTCAGGTAGCGTTTAGTCGAAAGATATAGACGTATTGTAGCCACTTTAGGGAAAGCGCCTGGACCTCGTGGTGCTCGTATTTAGGCGCCGCGGTGAGTTATGGTGGAAGGCAAACTACAATACTAGCTAGCATGGATGTCGTGATTTCGTAATACATCTGTCGGAGCGGTAGTCTCCATATGAATCAAGCACAGATAACTAATTGGCGTAAGCAGAAGCACTACCCAGTAAACTCCCTTCTGAAACCGAGTAAGCCAACCGGGGCAGCTACAGTTACAGTAAACGGCACTCTGATTGGTTAAAAAATTGCCCGCCTGCCGGAGGGTGGGTGAATCGTCAATCATGTTCTTCGACATCGTGTCGCTGTCTGAAATCTCACCTTCCTCCAGCGTTCCCGATCAAAGATGCCCTAGGCTTCTGCAATGAGTTGGCAATACCTAAAAACGTGTCGGCCAGTTGGATCTAGGTTGTCTGTTCTAGTGACCTGAATCTCAGGAGAATAGAAAAACATTACCGAGTCGATTGCGTTCGTATATGCGCAAGGGTTTCCACGCGCAGCGTTAATGACGTCCTGGGGAGCTGACGCGTAAATCTCACGTGCGATGTCGACCATTTGTCGGAGGGATGCCGAGTAAGCGTCGGAGCCAAATGAGACAGAGTAAAATGCTAACGGTTTGCTAAGAGGTAATAAGTTTAGTAGTTATATATATCCAAACCGAATTCCGACTCACCCGAGTCGAGCACACGTTCCACAGAGATCGTAAATACGATTGTCGCTAATCTCGCATTCCCCATCGGATAAGAACACGACAACCGGGGCCCTATATAACGTGAGGGGAGATTCCATAAGTTGAGCGTTCCCCAGTCTGATTGTATATGCGCACCTATCACTACTCCAATGTGTCTCGATCAATGACTGAGCTCGAGACAGCGCGCGGCGGAAGCTAGTACCCCCTGCACTGATCTGTGGGATTAGCTGATTTATGAGTTGGTCTGTGGTGCTGATGAAGTCGTTGGCAACTCGTGTCTAAACCGAAAAAGCTCAGTTTGGCTTAGGACAGAAAAAAATGCAGCTCACCGTAGCAGAACGATCAAATGTGATGACCGAATAGGCATCCTGCCTTGCATGAGTGCTCGAAGATGTTGTTGCGGAGTCACGCGAAAGCCAGAAGCCATATAGTGCAGACAAGACGGCGCCATATCGATTGTTGCAAACAGTAGCTAGTCGAGCGCTTATTGGGGTATTAGGCAGTGGCCGTCGATCCTTGCGGGTCATTGAGATCGAGCTATGTATAGGTCCGATATGTCAGCACGGCCGTAATCATACGGAAAAATCGCTTTGACCTGTCAATCACGAATACACTAGCAGTGATACTCGGTTAGGTCTAATTGGATATCGGTGCATGCATCCTCACATGTGGTAGGCCTGGTAAAGCCGAGCTGGATTCTGGCAATTGAATAAATGCCCGTCCAGTGAGACATGGCCAACAGTCGGATTAGGTCGCCAGGTTTGAGGTGCATGAAAAATAGGAAGTACGCAGTGCGATGGATTCGCAGGAACTGTGGCGGTGGCTTCGTGTTCCGGCCCTGAAACGTGATCATTAGCGCCGGTCGGGGAATGCCAAGAGAGGGGGATATACCGGCACAAAGCACATCACTAATATTGATACACATTCCTGCTATAGTGAGTGCCCTTACAATCGATAGTTACTTAACCTACCATTTGGAGAATTCTAGTTGCTCTTCTTGGGAATAAGGGTCTGGTGTAGCATGGAGTAGCAGAGTCAAAAACCGTGTGACTAGCATCGACCGTAAAGCTTACCTTTAAATCCTGAAAAGTACAAAAATCAATCATTAGGGGCTTGGGTCGAAATTTGGGCTCACCAGTGCGTGCCCATGATAGCCCATGCGATACCCAGTCCTTGGGACGACCCGGTTCGGGGTGCATACGCTCGTCAATATGCTCACACTCGGGCTCGTCACAGTTGTCAGGATCACGGCAGTAGTCGACGTGAGCGTGCCTTCCTTGGGCGGCGCACACAAGGGAGCATAGCATGGGGGCGCCTTCGTCGCCTGACCCAAATTTGCGTCCCTGCAATTCGTACACCGGATTCGAATCGCTCCCTTCCACAACCCATTTTGTGGCCGTCATCGATCCGTGGCTTGTCTCATGTAATTGTTGTGTATGCCCTGGTGAGCAGCATTAGTTGACTATACCACTGATTAAATACGTAACTATTCAACATACTAAGCGGCAAAGTGCAGAAATATTCGCAGTTTGGGCAGCGAGTATCACAAAAGTGGAATACGTCATTTTCCATGCCGTGAGTATGGAGTCCCGTATGAGTCGACTCGCCCGGTGGAATAGGCACTACACAAGTGAGTCGCCGAGCAAGCTGCGAGTACTTTGTGTACTGGAACGCTTCATGCATTCCGGAGAATTGCTCTTGGATGGCAGACGGCCGGGTTTCGATCTGATCCGCGACCGAGTTAGCAATAGTACATCAGGCAGCCGTATACACCGACCTGACAGATGCCCTCGGCTTCACAAAAATGGGTGCAACTATGCTCTTGACCACAGAGGTGAACGGCAGCAGAGTCTAGTCCGTGGAAGTGATCAGTGTTGCAACACAATCTCTGGCATAACGTGCATTCTATGGGGCAAGCTCGGGCGTTATCACATGTGTGCTGAGAGTGCGGTTCATCCCTTCCTCGGAGGTCAGTATAGCTAGGTATTGTCTATTATAGCCACATACCAAGTCTTATTGCAAGTTCCATGGCAGTTGTATGCGCTGCGCTGACCGGCGTTTTGAAGATCACAACGCTAAGTAACACATTGATTAGAAGGCGTAACAAGTTGTATGAGATCCAAGTCTTGCCTTTCCGCAGAGATGGGACCGCGCCGAACACAGGTGTTCCCCTTCATGGAACGGGGGCTACACGTATCGATTTACAGATGTTCATAGTGGACCGGTGCATACTGGAGCGTACTCACCTTGATACAGGATCGCGCACAACCGCCCATATTGCTTAAGTGACAGTCGTCTCCGCAAGAGTGCGCTTTCACATCACACCTGTTATAGGCGATTATCAGTATGTGTGTATGTCTACGAGAAATATTGGCTGTACATGTGTGGGCCCAAGTGTCCCGCTCTGTGAAAATAGTGTCAAAGCGCTAGTTTAGCATAAGCTTTAGACAACCAAAAGCAAACACGTACGGTAAACCACAGGATTCTCTCCCACTGTGCTCCTTCGCAATTGCACAATCGAAAACACATCTGTGATCAGTTCCGCAAGAGTGTGCTTCGTCCAAATGTCTGTATGGCCGCAGGCAGTGCAGCTGGCAATTTGAGCACGTCACAGCGCAGATCCTGATTGCTGCTCGCATCGCGAGCGCGGCACTATTAATTTTTCCGAACAAGGTGCGGATGTCTTGATTACTTGACGGAAAACGAGCAACATTGATAGTAGCCCAGTTTCGGACACGGTCTATACGTCGATCAAGATCACGAGAGATTTGGTTTTGGATAATTTCGACATATGCATCGTCCAAAATGTATTGCCTAGGACCAGGAGTGTAACTAGAAAGGTTAATTAGGGCTTGCAGCGATAGCTCAACAGCCGCATCATTCTCGAGGTTGGCCCCTTCAGTAAATTCGGACACAAAGAAAGAGAGACCTCCATTGTTCGAATCCAGCTCTTCGTCGGTATCCATATTCTAACACCAGTTGAGCTCGAAAAGAGGGTGAACCAGAGTCAGACTTACCTTCAGAGGTCCCTCTTCGGTACAACCATTACGGAGCGCGCGCGGAAGTCGCTCCAGCAGTTGTTGAGCACGGTGCGCAGTCAGATTCTCTATATTTGTCAGTGGGTGAGTAGGCGGCCGTAGTCAGGCAAGGCTCTTGGACATACGGTCCAATGCACCCCAATCTTGAGCCTAGAAAATTTTGAGAAAGAAACAATCAAAAACAAGGATGTCTACCGACCTTGATCTTTGCCATCACGGCTTTGAGATTATGCAGAAAAGCGCCTGCGGTGCCATGTGTAAACGCTTGCTGATCTAATTGTCGCGCAAGGTGACGGAACAAGGTGTAGAAGCCAGGTGAGTTAATTACTGGCCACGGGATTATTTGGATGCGGCCGCGGTGCAAACGGGAAATGAAGTTCTGGCCCTGCTCCTTTTCAACAATTTGCTGGAACTTAAGCGAGAACCTAGTTCCTAGGAGTCGGCAAAGGATACCATTTTCTGAATAAATAAAGCACGCACTCCCTAACAATGTCCCCAGTGTCAGATTTAGGGACGTCCTTGATGATAATGGCTAATATTGACTATGTGTAATTTGAAAGCGTGAGAGGAGTTCTTAGCAGATAAAAATTGTGACACACATTGAAAAGGCCTCTATTAGCATTTGGGTCCAAGACCGTAGCCGATGATTGGAAGCTCTGTGATACGGTTCAAAGTCGCGTTAGCGTTGGTTAAAGCTACATAGTGCTAACTTACCGCAAAGAGACCAGCTATATCTCTTGATAGCACAAAGTTATTTCGGAATAGAACCTAAAATTGCATCAGAATGCCGAGAGACCATGCCAGGATTCAGGACCTACGAGATTAGATATCGCAGTGTTGAAGAGCACTAGAAGCGCATCCTCCTGTGCGCTGCGTTCAATTGAATGAACGCCTACGAATAGTTTGCGGGTTAAATCGTTGCAGGAATTCTGAACACATAAGGTAAGGGACGGTACCTCACCTTCAAAGTCGAGCGAAACAAGCAGATAGCTCTCGGTTGGAGTACATGAGAGCCAAACTCCTTCGGTTGTGCGCATGGCCGAGCCAGCGAAAGACGTGTCTGCAAAATGATTCAGGCAGTAGCTTTTCCCTATTGACCTTGCAGCTTAGCACATATGGGAGACCCAAACCAACTCTACTAACCAACACTCTGTTCCCCTAGAATAAAACCATGAAGGTGTTACTTAGGATAAGACTTTATACCCGCAACTTACCCATAGAACTAACCACCCGCACGGGCTGCTCAAACACCCCCTGTTAGTATGAAGACAGAATAGGATGGCTTGTTGACTGATGCTTGCCTTTGTTGCCATATAGGACTGGAACAACGACTCATACCATCCAAGACTCAGCGTATCAATGATCGCAGGAACATCAGCGCCCAGTAAAGACTTCTCATAGGCAGGGTCCCAGACGCCGTCTTTCAGAGGAATAAACCTATTATCGCGTGTGATAGCGAGGCTGATGATGGGCGTTAATAGTTAATATGAGGCTTCAGCCTGGACATGAGTTAGGACGTACTGCAGGGGAATCAGACAAAGTAGCTCAACAATGAAGCTTCCAAACAGAAACTCCGAAATACCGTTGTTGAGGCTAGCCGCGCCGTTGGACGAGACAGAGACGGAAATTGAGGAAAGAGCATCATTCATCGGCTTCTGTATGGATTGCTCAAACCCTGAGATCATCCGCGAAAAGTAGCCAGCCAACTCAGTCAGAGGGGTGGAGGACTGAAAAATGAGTTTACGGGGCCGGCGATGGACAGGGGAAAGTGTACACCGTGAAACCGCCGGCACAACAGGAAATCGCGTCCACACCTCCAAATGACAGTCGATCAGGCTGTTGTTGGATGTTTCAGTGGTCGCAGTTTGAATGCTATCGTGATTTGAACGGAAGGAGAACTCGGTAGCCTTCTGTTTAACCTGTACGGCCACCGAAGCCACTCTCCGTGTCTCAGGCGAGAAGGTTAAAACATAGTTTCTCCCTCGGCCTTCAAGTCTCGTAGCCACACGGATCGTGTTCGAGGGAGATAAATCAGCCACATGGATCCCAGTTTGTTTCGATCCGAAGGACGCCCAGTGAAAGGCCAAAAGTTTATCATACGGTCGCTTCGCCTCCTGGTCACGCACGACGACGAATAAACATGAGCCATCTGGTGCGGGAATAGCATCGATGATAGAAGAATTGATCTGCAGCGAAGCCGGACTAGTAATATACATCAAACTTTAGTCAGCATAGATCTAACCGGTTATCAGTATATTACGTACCGAAACTGTTGGGTAATAAGTGAAAATATACGTGCTCGCCCGGAGTTCTCAACGAGGCAGACCTCTTCCGTTCCAGAAACAAAGGAGACCTTGTCGATTCGTACACCGGCATCATACCAACCTTTGAGTGGTATTGCCGAACCTCGGCTTCGCAATCCAGTAAACATTTCGTCAAACACGTAAACGGAGAGTTTCAGTTCCTACAGCGCACCAAGCAGTGAGCGTTTCTGCTTTATGCTACCTAGGAGCCATAACTAAACCAACCTTCTCGCCGTGGATAATGGCCAAGAGTCGGGTCGCTTGATCGAATGCAAATAAGCACCTTGGCCCACCAAGTGAATCATGATTTAGAGTTATTTTTCCAGGTTTTCTATTAATCGATTGATCTAGGCCCAGGCTATCCTCGATGTATATATAGGATCTGCCGTGCTCGGATATCACTGCAAGACACTTGTCGCGGACGAGCTGAAGAAACCTAAATATGATCATTCTAAGCAAAATGTATACACAACACAGCGCGATTATATGCTTACTCAATGTTCCGGTTGTTAGTTAGCGTAAATTCAAATTTGTGTCGAGTCTCCAGTTTCGGAGTAGGTACGTGTTCTTCGTTTGTCCGGCATAGATGACTATCCTGTTCCGTAAGATCCAGGGGATAAACCGAATGACGAGTTTGAGGACCCCGGGCAATCACGTGTGTGCCACTCCACCAATACCGAGCTGTGCAAGAAGGAACGCGTATGTGTGCCATTAGTACATTGAAATAGGAAGACAAAAATTGTTAATACCGGCAAAACTGTGTGTAGCTTTTTCTAGGGACTCAACCCGGATAGTGTGTCTGCGTAAAGTAGAAACTTAATGATAAAACATTTGACACGCAACCTTACTTACGGGGCGTTTGTAGCCATTGCACCCTTTAGTTCGCGGATTAAGGTGCGAAACGCTTCATCTTTCTTTTCTTGAGAGGTGTTGCTACGAGCTTGGTTTGCGGTGGCGAGCCGACATTGTCGTTCAGCAGATATCACCTTGTCGAAAGAATCCTGCAAAAGCCTTCCCTCCAGAGCCAGTAAATTCGACTGAAGGCTGTTGTAAATTTGATTTGTGATTTCCTCAAGCACAGGAAATGACTCTTGCAGAGGTCGAAGCAGTGCAACAAACGCCGGGTCCGACAGGGATTTGGAAGCGCCGCTCAGTCTTGGCTTGGTAACTTGGCTAGAGCTTTCACTAAAAACAAAGCTCAAGAGCCAAGTCGCCGTATTGCCAGCTGATTTCTCTTCGGCCACTTTTGAACCAGAGGCCTCTTGAGCTCCGCGAAGAATATTGTTTACGAATTCAGTTTGTTGAGATTCGGTTGGAACGGGATCGGCCGTAAGAAAGTCTCGGATCAATAGCCATTTGGTTTTGAGAACTTTGAACTGCGTATCTCCGACGCGCTGAAGCTTCTCTTTCTGCTTAATATGGTTCTCGACTTCGCTCAGGCCCAAAAAACGGGCATAAAGTGAGTAAAGTGAGGCTGCTCGAAATTATATCAATCGAAACTTGAACATAAGGAGATTTGCCGTACCGCTACTCTCGGCTGCATGAGACATGTCCATAGTAACATGGAGCGACCTATTCAACCCAGATATCAATTAGGAGGTTGGGTATCAAAGATTCGGCTAAAACTCACGGATACAGTCCATCGTAAAGCCTCCGGATTATATGCTGAATTTCTCGCCAAACCGCGGGCGTATCTATTTTCATAGACTCATTGATCGTCATGATATCCAATCGTTCAGATTCGGAGCAAGCAGCCTTATCGTCGCGGATACAGCGCTCAAAATTCTGGAATGGTATTGGGAATTTTTTGCGTAGACCAAGTTTAGCTAGGTGCATGAGATCGTCATGCTTTAAATTCCCGAGCTGAATCTGTGGCATGTCCGACCTACGTGCATGATGATAAAATCAGTGAATAGGCCTATGGAATAAAACATTAGTGGCACCTACTTGATCGTGTTCTCCAGATTCATCTGCGTGATAACTTCGTTATGGAACGGCTTCGTGTCTACCTGGGAAGGCTCGTTGACTGAGACTAGCAATCCGGCCCTCTGTTCTCCTGGTACGAATTGAATGTCATTAGATCCTATATTTTTTGGCAGGTGCCTTGGCTCGACCTGAACCTATTTCCCCGTAAACCCGGTAGACCGAAGATACGAATTAGGTATTACGCACAGTAAATCCCACGTGTCCTATAGCATCTTCCCCTTGCTCGAGTGATTTGGACACCTCAAATGAGAACAGTCGAGATTCGTCGTCAGCATCCATCTGGTCTGCAGGGAGGTCCTTGTTTCGTGCACCAGTATCCCAGATAAAGTTGTTAGCTTGGTTAGGAGAAACAAGTGCCACGATTTGTTCAGTCAACTTAGTCAAATACCTACACAATTAGATTATAACTAAGTATACAATACTGTGCACGAGATAGTTTACACACCTCATAAAGGTTACACGATTGCGTCGCACAGAGGAAGACGCAGTCCGGTCATCCCACGTGGATTCCTCCGGCCAATAGACGATGTATGCGTGCTTGGAACTTATTCCTTGCAACCCGCCGTCGGGTCGCAAAACCAGGTACAAGCCTGGACGTAGCTCAGGCGGAGATGTGACCGTAGAATCTCCCCCACCCGACAGAAATGTGGCCCTGGTTCCAGTCATTCTCATTGACCCGTATAGAGCCTAGAAATGTGCTGCTACTCACGCGTCATCGCTTAGATACCTAGCATTTTTTAAATATTTGACAATCTCTGAGCGAATGCCGTAGAGTCCTGTTGCTTGAATAGATAGCTATATCGAACGCAAGCAGTAGGTTGATTATTCATACTGGGGCACAAGTAGTTTCATACCTCGTCCAGTGATTTGAAGTTGATTTTCGAGACGGAATCATACGATCCCGGTTGGACGGTATTGAGCAGGTGGTGCAGAGAAGTCTGGTCGATTACCATCTTCTCAACTAGGTTACATGCAAACAATTAGTCTCTCGGTACGTCGGAGAAACGGTATACTCACCAATCCCACCAGACCCACGTTCATCGACCAAGTCCAGTAAGCGAAACAGATTCGGAACCCGCCTAAGTATGTTCCAATCGGGAGTGCCCTCCTCCTCTCCTGGCTCTTTAAACGTAGGTTGTGCATCGGCCATCTCGGTATTGCTATCGTCCACACTCTCAAATTTATCACCTGTAGAAATGGTAGAATTCATCCGAGTTGTGTTGCCATGACGGGAGTTTGTTGTCAGTCTAGTTCGATTTAGCTGCATCGTATCAGAAGACATTCGTGCTCTGCGCATTTGGTTTAGCACAACAAAGTCACAAAGTAACCTTCGCCTCCACTTACGATCGGTCGCCAAGCACTTGGCCTTGCGGCCGAGACTTAGCGAATGAGTTGGAGGAGTTAGAATATGAGCCGCGCATAGTTTGAATCGCGCAAAGAACAGACGAGGAGCGGATACTTGACGTCTATTGAGAAGACACCCGCGAGGATACGGCTATGATATACCCTGCACATCCTCCCAAGTGATTGGGGATAAACTCGAAGAACCACATGATTATTTGTTGATCGGGTACGCGGTAGTAGATTACCTCGAGGTGATGTGACAGCTAATGTCAGACAGCAAGCGCCAAGGGTCCCGGAAAACGGGCGTCAGACATGAGGTGGGGAAGGGGATGGGTTAGTCCGGATTTCTGAGCACATTCAGCTCCATTTTTGGCTTGGCTGGGTCGGTGGCCTGGGTGCTGGAGGTCCAGAGCTTGCGCAGATACACAGGCGTCTAGGCCTGAGCACAAGCGCCCAGGGGCGTCCGACTATACCTGGCTCAAGTGCATGACATTTCATGGTCCGTGTTGGCTCGACTCTTCCACAACGAGTCAGCCCTGCAATCGATATTGCTATCTCTCTGCCGAATCAATACCGTGCTCGTGCTATCTTGACGGGCTTCTTACGTATGATAGTGGCCACCCAATAGCGTGTTTCTGCGTGCTACCCCAAAGAAAGAGTGTACACAGTTTACCGGAGTATAGGCTTTCAACAAGGGGAATATCCTTACATGGAGATGTGCCAGGTATTTAGCGCGGACGTGTCAGCGCCCGGCGAACCTCCGGCTCTACATCGAACGCCCTTCCCGCCGAGCGCTTCCCTGCTCGGAACCGGCTGTCAAGCTCGTTCCTCGTCCGGTGACCCACCAGCGTCGATCAGATCTCGGCGCGCTGATCGTTAACAGTGAGTGCAGGGAGTGGAGCCGGCGAAATACACGTGCGCCACTGAGCAGACCGGAAAACGCCGGAGCGCCACATTGGGTCACGTGGCACACGTGGCACACGTGGCAACGCGTTCGATTTGACCACGATCACATTGCGTCAGCGCCCGACGTCGCGTATTTTTTTTCTCTCCACCCGCCATCCCCTCAGCACACCTGATTGGCCCGTTTAGGCAGATCCCCCGACCCGTGAGTCGCACTCGCGGCTTGAAGATCCGGCTACAATCGCGCCGTGTCTCGGCGCTTGCATCCCTCAACCCTGTCGGCGACTAAGGTGATTGACAGGGTGTGCCAAACGAGGCGCGGACAATGGTGTTCAGCTCAGTACGTGACTGGCTGCTCACAAAAGCTACCGGCATAAATAGTGAAATTCCTGCCCATATCTTTGCACTCTAGTATTCGCGCCGGCATAGGTCTTGACCAAGTGCTCACCGCGGAAGCGTATCCGAGATTTACGACTCACCGAGCGTGATCACAAACATACAGGCCTTCCGGGCCTTACAGGAGCTAGCCATGCGTTGATGAGACACAACCGAGAACCACTTCATGCGACGATAATATTTTCATTGAGAGTATTCAGCATTGCTTATTTCATCGGCATGACCACAAGAAACAGAACCCCAATCAGTTAAAAGATCGCTCGCCTGCAAAAAGGTGAATGAATTGTTAGCCTGTCCCCCAGTGTCATATCATTTGAATCTCACCGTCCTCCACTATCTCCTATCAAAGACGCCCTAGGCTTCTGCAAAGAGTTGGCAATACCCAAAAACGTGTCCGCCAATTGGATCTAAATTATTCATTTAGCGACTTGAACATCATGGTAAAGTGTAAAAAAAGTAATACCGAGTCGATTGCGTTCGTATATGCGCAAGGGTTTCCACGTGCGGCGCTAAGAACGTCCTGAGGAGCTGATGCGTAAACCTCATGTGCAATGTTGGCCATTTGCCGGAGGGATGCCGAGTAGGCGTCGGAGCCAAACGAGACCGAGTAAAAAGCTAGCGCTTTGCTGGATGAGAATAAAGTCAGCAAACGCGTGAGTTTAAGTCTAAACCCGGACTAACCCAAGTCGAACGCACGTCCTGCAAAGATCGTACACAGGATTGTCGCCAATGTTACATTCTCCGTCGGATAGGAATACAATTACCGGGGCTCTACACGATACGCAAATGTGTTTCATAAGCCTGGTCGCCCTGTGTCTAACGGCATATTGTATATACGGACCTATCACTACTCCAATGTGTCTCGATCAAGGATTGGGCTTGGAGTAGCGCACGATGGAAATCAGTGCCCCCCGCCCCGAGTTGTGGGATAAGCTGGTTGATGAGTTGATTGGTGGTGCTCGTAAAATCATTTGCTACCCGTGTCTAGGTTGAAGGATATCTAGTTGAGCTTAGGGGTAAAGGATGAATGGGAAACATAACTTACCGTGGAGGCGTGGTCAAATGTGATAACCGAGTATGCGTCCTGCCTTGCTTGAGTACTTGACGATGTAGTGGCCGATTCTCGCGAGAGCCAGAAGCTGTACAGCGCGGACAGAACAGCACCGTATCGGTTGTTGCAACTGCCAATCAATCGAGCGCTAATTGGGGTGTTGGGCAATGGCTGCCGATCGTCATAGGTCATCGAACCAGAGCTATAGGCAACATGCATGAGCAAGGCTATGACTACATGAAGGTATTTTCCTTACCTATCGATTACGAATATGCTATTAGTCGCGCTTGGTCAGTTCTGAATTCGGGTATCAGTCGATGCATTCTCACATGTGGTATGCCTGGTGGAGTCGAGCTGGGTTCTGGCAGTTGAACAAGTGTCCATCCAGCGAAACGTGACCAATTGCCGGAGCAGGTCGCTGAGCTTGAGGAGGGTGGAAGATGGGAAGCGTACAGTACGACGGGTTTGCGGCGGCTGTAGTAGTCGCTTCGTGCTCGGGCCCTAAAGATGCGACGGTGAATACCACCTTAGGAATACCAATAGTGAACCTACCGGCGCAAAGGACGTCGCTAGAGCCAACGCTTATGTTCGATGAGTGTGTTTTCAGTCTATAGTCAGTTGACTTACCACTTGGAGAATTCCAGCTGCTCTTCTTGAGAGTAAGGATCTAGTGTGGTAAATGATGTCACATTAAAATCAGGCGCCGACACACGGGTTGTAACCCTACCTTTAAATCCTGAATAGTACAAGATTAGTTAAGAGAATCTGGAGAAAGGATTCAGACTCACCGCTACGTGCCCACGAAAGACCATGCGATATCCAGTCTTTTGGACGACTTGGTTCAGGGTGCATGCGCTCGCCGATGTGCTCACACTCCGGTTCGTCGCAGTTGTCAGGGTCACGACAATAGTCGATGTGAGCATGCCTTCCTTGAGCGGCGCACACGAGGGAGCATAGCATGGGAGTACCTTCGTCGCCTGATCCAAACTTGCGTCCCTGCAGCTCGTATACCGGGTTTGCATCGCTTCCTTCCACCACCCACTTCGTAGCCGTCATCGACCCGTGACTTGTCTCATGTAGTTGTTGCGTATGTCCTGAAGATTGATACACGTTACGGAGGTATTTGTATCGATACCCAATAGAGCTTACCAAGCGGTAGGGTGCACAGATACTCGCAGTTTGGACACCGAGCGTCGCAAAAGTGGAACACGTCGTCCTCTGTGCCATGAGTGTGGGGCCCCGTATGAGTCAATTCGCCTGGTGGGATAGGTATTACACAAGAAAGCCGCCGATCAACTTGCGAGTACTTTGTGTACTGAAAGGCTTCGTGCATCCCGGAGAACTGCTCTTGGATGGCGGACGGTCGAGTCTCAATCTGATACACGATTGAATTAGCGGGAACACGCTAGCAAACGGATAAACCAACCTGGCAGATACCCTTGGCTTCGCACGGGTGAACACAGCTATGCTCTTGTCCACAGAGGTGAACTGCGGCAGAGTCGAGCCCATGGAAGTGGTTGGTGTCGCAGCACAGTCGTCGGCACAGCTTACACTCGATGGGGCAAGCTCGAGGATTGTCGCATACATGCTGGGTGTGTGGTTCGTCCCTTTGATAATGGTTAGCCTAGCTTCATATCAACTAACACAGCCACATACCATGCTTTGTTGCACGTGCCAGGGCAGCTGTATGCGCCACGCTCGCCAGCGTTTCGAAGGTCGCAACTCTGGGTAATCCGTTTATTAGAAGGCATTGCATATTTTATAGAAACTACGTTTACCTTCCCGCAAAGATGAGAGCGCGCCGAGCACAAGTGTTCTCCCTCGTGGAATGGAGGCTTCATGTGTTAGTTCGCACGGGTTTGTCGCGGAGTTATATGCACGGGAATATGTCTTACTTTGATGCAGGATCGCGCACAACCGCCCATCTTACTCAAGTGGCATTCGCTTCCACACAAATGCTCCTTTACGTCGCACCTATGGCAGATGTATGAGTGAGTATATCAACACGCCTATGAGAAACATCCATACATGTGGGGACCAGAGTGTCCCGCTCTATAAGATAGTCGTAGAGCACTCGTTTAGCACCAGATTCACCTAATCAAGAGCAAACACGTACGGCAAACCACAAGGTTCTCTCCCAGGGTGTTCCTCCGCAATCGCGCAGTCAAAGACACAGCTGTGATCGGTTCCGCAGTGGTGTGCTTCATCATGTCTATGCGGCCGCAGACAATGCAGTTGGCAGTTTGAACATGTCGCAGAGCAGATCCTGATTACTGCTCGCATTGCGAGTGCGGTATTGTCGATCTTTCCGAATAGATTGCGGATGTCCTGATTGCTTGATGGAAAACGTGCGACATTGATGGTGATCCAGTTTCGGACTTGATGAATACGTCGATCGAGACTTTTATAGACTAAATCTTGAATGTTTTCGACGTATGACCCGTCTAGAACGTGCTGCCTAGGGCCAATGGCGGGACCACAGAGCTTGACAAGGGCTTGTAGAGACAGCTCGGCGGCCATGTCGTCTTCGGAGCCTGTCCCTCCCGTGAATTCAGGCACAAAGAATGAAACGATTTCGTCGTTCGGGTCTAGTTCTTCATCGGTATCCATGTTCTAATTCCGATTAAGCTTACAATGCATCATACACGAGTGTCGGGCTTGCCTTTAGCGGACCCTCTTCAGTACGGCCGTTACGCAGTGCACGTGGAAGTCGTTCTTGCAACTGCTGGGCACGATGTGCTGCTAGATTTTCTGCATGATTGGCGGATGGTAAAATGTTTGCACTTGAATAAGGTTCTTAAACTCACGATCTAATGCGCCCCAATCTTGAGCCTAAAGGTTCAGGCAATATTAGAAAACCACGGGTGACGATAGTAACACTAGTATCTGCTCACCTTAATCTTTGCCATTAGGGTTTTGAGATTGTGCAGAAAAGCACCTGCTGGTCCATGCGTAAATTCCTGCTGGTCCAACTTTAGTCCAAGCTGACGGAATAAGGTATAAAAGCCAGGTGAGTTGATGACCGGCCATGGAATGATTTGGATACGGCCGCGGTGCAAGCGGGAAATAAAGTTCTGGTCCTGCTCCTTTGCGACGATCTGTCGGAACTTAAGCGAGAATCTGAGTGGTTGGGAGTTAGGGACGAATATGACAGTATGAAGTGAATATCGTACTCCTTTACGATGTCTTTGGCGTCAGATTTGGTAACATCCTTGATGATAATGGCCAGCGTTGACTGCCCGAATTAACCGTTAAGAGTTATTCTTCGTAAATATAGATCAGAACATACATTGAAAAGACCTTTGTTTGCATGCGGATCTAAGACCATGGCTGACGATTGGAAGCTCTGTAATACGATCGAAATCAGTGTGAGGGTTGGTTGAAGTTATACACACTCACCGTAAACAGGCCGGCTATGTCTCTTGACAGAGCAAAATTGTTTCGGAATAGTACCTAAACCCGCATCAGAAAAGTCATACCACGGGAAATTTCAAAACCCACAAGGTTAGATATTGCTGTATTAAAGAGCACTAGGAGTGCGTCCTCCTGTGCACTGCGTTCAATAGAATGGACACCTATGAGTTATTCGGAAATTAGATGTTATTCGACCTTGTTTCCATGGGGTATAATATGAAAACGAACCCTCGAAGTCAAGCGAAACGAGCAGGTAGCTCTCAGTTGGAGTACATGAAAGCCAAACTCCCTCTGTGGTGCGCATGGCCGACCCGGCAAAGGATGTGTCCGCAAAGTGATTCAGACAGTAACTTTTCCCTGTTAATATCACGTATGAGCACATACGGGGAGTCCAGACTACTAGTACTGACCGACGCTCTGCTCGCCTGGAAAAAGTCCCCGGAGCGTTATTTAGGGTAATTCTTTACAAGAAGTTGCTAGTCACTCACCCATGGAGCTAACGACACGCACAAGCTACTCAAGTGGTTTCCGTTAGTATGAAGATTGGACGGGAGAGCTCATCAAACAATACTTGCCTTGGTTGCCATATAAGACTGGAATAAGGACTCATACCACCCCAGACTCAGCGCGTCGATTATTCTTGGAACGTCGGCGCCAAGCAAAGACCTCTCGTAAGCAGGATCCCAGACGCCGTCTTTTAGAGGGATAAATCGGTTATCACGCGTGATAGCAAGGCTGATTGTGGTGATACGGTTAGTCTAATATCTTAGCTCGAACCGGGTCTTGGACGTACTGCAGGGGGATAAGGCAAAGCAGCTCAACGATGAAGCTTCCAAGTAGGAACTCAGAAACACCGTTGTTGAGGCTAGCTGTACCGTCGGACGAGGCGAAGACAGAGATCGCGGAAAGAGCGCCGTCCATTGGTTTTTGTGTAGATCGTTCGAAGCTTGAGATCATCCGTGCAAAGTAACCACCTAGCTCTGCCAGAGGGAGGGAAGATTGAAAGACCAGCTTACGAGGTTGGCGGTTGACTGGAGAAAGCGTGCACCGCGAAACAGCCGGGACGACAGGGAAGCGAGTCCATACTTCGAGGTGGCAGTCAATCAAGCTGTTGTTGAATGTTTCAGCGGTCGTGGCTTGAGCGTCGTCGTGATTGGAGTGAAAAGAAAATTCGGTGGCCTTCTGTTTAACCTGCACCGCTACCGAGCTTACACGCCGCGTCTCGGGTGAAAAGGTTAAGACATGATTTCGTCCTCGACCTTCAAGCCTGGTAACCACACGGGTGGCGTTCGAGGGAGGCAGGTCGGACACATGAATGCCGGTTTGTTTCGAACCAAAAGACGCCCAGTGGAACGCCAAGAGTTTCTCACATGGCCGTTCTGCTTCTTCATTGCGCACAGTGACGAATAAGCATGAGCCATCCGGAGCAGAAATGGCGTCGATGATAGGAGAATTGATCTGAAGCGAGGCCGGGCTAGCAGCATACATCGGAATCTGGTCAGCGTGTTTCCGGCAAGATATGAGTCAATCACATACCGGAACTGTTGGGTGATAAGGGAGAATATACGAGCTCGTCCTGAGCTCTCGACAAGACAAACCTCCTCCGTTCCAGAGACGAAGCAAACCTTAGCGATGCGTACGCTGGCGTCATACCAGCCTTTGAGTGGTATTGGCGAGCCTCGGCTCCGCAACCCAGCAAATACCTCGTCGAATATGTACACGGAAAGCTTCAGCTCCTATAATCCACCAAAGCGTTTCAGTTGCTGTTCGTCTTAGGAGCACAAAACTGAGCCAAACCTTTTCTCCATGAACGATGGCCAAAAGTCGCGTTGTTTGATCAAACGCAAATATGCACTGCGGTCCACCGAGCGAGTCGTGGTTGAGAGTCACTTTGCCAGACTTCTTATTGATCGATTGGTCCAGACTAAGATTGTCCTCTATGTAAATATGCGACTTGCCACGTTCAGATATCACGACGAGACACTTGTCGCGGATGAGCTGGATGAACCTAAGCAGTGCCGTTGTGAGCCAAAGTTTGAACAAGTCCTCGCATAGCGCATACACTTACTCAATATTCCGATTTTTGGCCAGCGTAAACTCAAAATTATGGCGAGTCTCTAATTTCGGTGTAGGAACATGTGCCTCGTTCGTCTGGCATAGCTGACTATCTTGTTCAGTAAGTTCTAGAGGGTAGATCGAGTGGCGAGTCTGAGGGCCACGAGCAATAACATGAGTACCGCTCCATCGGTACTGGTCTGTAGAGAAGTAAGCTCGTACGTGACTGAAGTTTTTTTGCCCGAAAGTCAATGCTTACTTCCAGTACTCCACGAGCCATGACCGTAAGTAGCTTTCTCCAGCGAGTCGACCCATATCACGTGCCTTCACAAAATAATTGAGCCTAATTTGAATGTTACCCAAAGAATCCCACTCACGGAACGGTTGTAATTATCGCATCTTTGAGTTCACGAACCAGAGCTCTGAACGCATCGTCCTGCTGATTTCGAGAGTTGATACTACGAGCTTCGCTTGCGGCCCCGAGCTGATGTCTTCGTTCAGCGGATATGAGTTTGTCTACATGGTCCCGCAGAATTTTGTTTTCCAAGGTCGAGAGGTTTGACCCAAGGCAGTGATAAATTCGTTTCGTAATCTCCTCTAGCACAGGGAACGACTCTCGTAGAGGTTGAAGTTGAGCAACAAATGCCGGGTCGGCCAGAGTTTTCGGCGCGTCACTCGATTTCGACTTGGTGTCCTGACTAGGGCCAAAGACGTAGTTGACAAACCTAGTGAACTTGCCGTCCGAGCTTTTTTCAGCCGAGGCCTCGTGAGTTCCGTTGAGAACATCGTTCACAAAATCGGCTTGTTCTGCTTCGGGCGGAACGGGGTCAGCCGTGAGGTAGTCCCGGATCAGCAACCACTTGGCCTTGAGGGCTTTGAAATCTTTATCTGCGACACGATCAAGCCGCCGTTTCTCCTTGATATCGCTCTCGACCTTACTCAATCCTGAGTAATGAGCTTGAAGCACAGCTGTTAAGATTCCGGTCAGTTGGCAGTCGAATACAGCAAAAAAAAAAAACCATACCACTAGTCTCGGGCGAGTGAGATACTTCCATAGTAATGCGGAGTGAACTAGTTGTTCAGATGTGGATCAAGTAATAACAACCACAACAAAAACGTATAACAAACGTACGGGTATAATTCGTCGTAACACCTCCGGATTATATTCTGGACTTCCTGCTCCACCATGGGTGCCTCCCTTTGGATTCGCTCGTCGATCATTTTTTGGTCGGATTTTTCGACTTCGGAACGGGCAGTTTTTTCTTCATGTATGCGACGTTCGAAATCGCGAAACGGTCCCGGGTGCTTGTTACGCAAGCCGTTATTGGCTAGGTTCATGAGACCGTCGCGGCTCAGGTCCCCAAGCTGAATTTGAGGCATGTTCGACCTGTATGTCGAAGAGTAGTATCGATAAACAAGTCGCGAAGACAAAGCGGGTTGAAAAATACCTGATTGCCTTTTCAAGGCTCATCTGATTGATATTTTCGTTGCGGAAGGGTTTGTCCTCCATGCGAGAAGGCTCGTCTATAGAGACTAGCAAGCCAGCCTTCTGTTCCCCCGGCACAAACCGAATGTCATCGAGTCCTGTACTTTTTGGGAGATGCTTTGGCTCAATTTGGATCTATATTTCTTATGAACCCAACGAATAAAGCACATGGTCTCAGAGAGAGTACGTACAGTAAACCCTGTGTACCCAATGGCATCTTCCTCCTGTTCGAGCGACTTAGAAACTTCAAAGGAAAAGAGTCGAGATTCGTCGTCATTATCCATCTGATCCGCAGGGAGGTCCTTGTTTCGCGCGCCAGTGTCCCAGACAAAATTTCGTGCTTGCTCAGGAGAAACAAGAGCCACGATTTGTTCGGTTAGTTTCGTCAAGTACCTGTACATATGATATCAGAAATAGGCGTCGCAAACGCAAGGTCACGTACCTCATAAAGGTGACACGATTGCGTCGGACAGAGGAAGACGCAGCCTGATCATCCCAAGTAGATTCTTCTGGCCAATAAACAATATACACCTGCTTGGCACGGTGCTCTTGCAGATTTTCTTCAGGCTTCAAAACCAGGTACAGGCCCGAGCGCAGGACAGATGGAGATGTGTTCGTCGGACCTGCCCGGCCTAATAAAAACGTAGCCCTGGTTTTTGGTGTTGTTCATCAACGCGTCCGGAGCTCAAATGTATAATAATTACTCACGCTTCGTCGCTTAGACACCCGGCCTTTTTTAGGTACTCGACGATTTCTGAATGGATGCCGTAGAGTCCTGTCGCTTTGATCGACAGCTATATAAAATACAAGCACTAAGCTCATTGTTTATACTAGCATATAACCGACTACATACCTTATCCAGAGACTTGAAATTGATCTTCGAGACGGAGTCATACGACCCTGGCTGAACGGTGTTGAGGAGACGATGTAGGGACGTTTGGTCAATCACCATCTTCTCAACTAGTTTAAAACAGTCAATATATCAACGCGTTGAACAAGTAATTTGTTCACCGATCCCTCCAGATCCATGCTCGTCAACTAAGTCAAGTAAACGAAATAAATTCGGAACTTGGGTAAGCGCATCGTGGTCAGAAATGTCTTCCTCAAAGGACGATCGTGCGTCAGCCATCTCGGTGTCGCTATCGTTCACGCTCTCCGGAGTGCTCTGAGAGGTAGTAGGATCGACAGCGCCGGGCACTGTGCTCTTGGACTCATTGTTTGTCGGAGTGGTGGAATCAGTCGTCGCACGATCATTCGACGATGTTGGGTGAACGTGAGTTGCTGGTCCAGGTTGAGCTGGCCCCATCGTGTCGGGCGGTATCTGCGCTCTGCACACTTGAATTAGGACAACAGGATCAACACGACACCCTTTTCGCTACTTACGGACGGTTGTCCAGAACGGGATCCCGTAGCTCAGAGTTCGTGAACAAATCGGGAGGACCAGAAGACGAAGTAAGCATTTTGATAGAAAAAAAACAGACGAGGGGTGAATTCGCAGTGTCTGTTGAAGAGACACCCGAGGAAGAGGGCGACCATTATGTACCCCATATACCCCCTCAAGCGGTCGGAAACAAATATTTCGATCCACATGATTGTTTGCTCGGCGGTGAGCCACCCCAGATTCAGGCGGCTAAGAATGTCAGAAAACGACCAAATGAGAATGAGACAGTCATTCTTGAATCCAGCAGGATTATCAAGAATACAAGTACAAGGCGCGTTATGCCTTATCCGTTTGGCGGCGGAATGGCTACTGTGACGAGGTAGGTAACCACAACGCTTTGTGCGACCAAAGAATCAAAGAATAGGCCTAATCGGAGCTGGAAATATCCGAGTCACACCGGATATCACCGGCTCCCCGCCGAGCCAATACTGTGGCTATATCAGCCGACTCCTCACACGTTCCGAGAAGCATATCGTAGCCACCCGATAACGTGATTTCTTCAGAAAGAGAGTGGCTAATCGAGGTAAGCCTGTGGCAAAAAGGGTGTTCTTGCGGCGCACCAGGTACAATCGTCAGAAAATGGGGTAATCTTAAGCCCCAATCCAGCTTCTCAAGGCGGCTGAATGGTGGATGAATGGCGGCTGAATGGCAAGAATTTATTCGTGCTCGTAACGAGAGGAGCTCTGGTGAAGACAAGACAAACAGCTCATGTTGCATAAGCAAACCACATCGGACCTCACGTGAGTTTGTTGGCGTCCGTGCTGGCTGCCACCTCTTGTTGGTGGGGAGGAGTAGCTCCGATGTCATTACATAAGTGACGTGGTAATTTATCAAGGAGCTGATGTACTGTATCTGTATCGTATGTATATCAGAAATAACCTCGAATAATATTTGAGCCGGAGTCCAGCTTAGACTCGTAACCAGTCGTCCCTTGCTCGATCCTCGCCTGTGCCGGGGTTTTATCGCTGTACGAGGGCTCAGCGCTTCGTCGGTGTCATGTGATTTGATGAGTTTGGCTGTGTATGTCTAGTGTTTGTACGAATTGTGGAGCGAGGTCGAGCTGGCGGGACGACTGGTCAAACATTGCTAATCGTTTCGCCGGGCCATTTTGATTACTCCTGATTACTCTTCGGTTGTAATAAATTGTAGACTTTGACTCGGAAATACAAAGTTTTGCTGTAGTGCAGACCGGTCAAACTTGGCTGCCCGCATCTTTTGGTGGTGGTCGTGGAAAACGTGAAAACTGCACGATTTGGGCGCATTACAAGAGTCAACTGAGCTCTAGATTTATTGCAACAACTGTTCAACCTGATGCAGACCTGCCTGCAAATTTTTATCTTAGTAGCTTGCGTATATCGTAGTCGAGGGACAAAACAACTTGTATATGAGAATCTAAAAGATTGCGTGACATCATATAGTCACACGGAATCTCACGCTGGGATGTATTTGTGACCGGCTCTTGTGAATCGATTTACCTTGCAGGAAACAACATAAGCGTGTATGATAGCATATATCGAACATGTCTGATATATACAGGGCAGACCAACGTAGTGGTGTACAGTACAGAAGTGAAAACAACGGAGTATTTGGCATTGACAAAGTTATCAATGGATCCAGGCGCCAGGTCAGCAGTGGTGTCGAGTTGGGTATTGAATGAAATATGGCCATGATCTCAGAGCCGGTTTTCACATGGCGCGTCGTTCTGATGAGGCATTGGGGCCGGGAGGAGGGTTGAAGGTTGGGTGTGAAGGCCGGTGTCGAACTGTAGGCTGAATCCGAGCCCGAAAGCAGGTATAGGAAAGGGTAGGGTACGTGAGCAATACGTACGAGGAAGGGCGGGCGCGAATAGAGCATTTAGGAAAGGTTGAGGCGCGTAGAGCGCATGCAGGAGAGTATGCGCATCTCGTTGGACCAGCACCTGTAACGTGTGGCAGAGTGCGACGGGGCATGTGCAGGGAGGGCGCGGGGGGGGGGGGTGTTTCAAGCGTACGCGGGACAGAAGACCCGCAGTAGAGAGCAGTGGGCTACGGTGGGCTACGGTAGAGCGCAGATAAACGAGGGGGGCAAGGTAGGATGCATACAGGGAAAGGGGTGGATGTTGACCCATGGGCGACCGAACGACAGCTAATGGCTTGCAACAACGACGGCGCGTGATAGATCCTGGCTTGCGATGTCGGGCGCGGACACGGAATAGTTGTGATTGAACGCGAGTTGAGCCTACTGCTACGTATCTCGTAACCCGGTGCGGCGCGCCGGCGACCTCCTTGCTCGGCGGTGCGCATACAGCTCTGTTAAATACGTTGCATGTGCTCCCGAGCCACAAGTGCGCGCGTGGTCGGGGATATATTAGTTCGGAGAACCCTCAAGCGTATGAGTGCACATGAGTGTACTCACCAATAGGCTTGTTCTAGAACACCTTCCGCAGATATCTGTTTGTTTGAGCTAGTGTGAGCATACCATTACATTGTGAGTCTTCATGAGTCTTCAGGCCGGTTCACAGTAGAGTGTGTGTTACAAAAAAAGTGTGGTGAGCACTGGTCTCGAACCCAGAGCCGTGCGAAACGCCAAAATGCACTGCAACCGTTGCGTTATTGAGCTTCGGCTATCTCCCCCACACTAAGTTTATGAAACGTGTGAGGCTGTAGCCGGGCCTAGAGAGGCATGGTGCCGCCTGGTCAAGCGCTGCAACTCACCGTGACTCACTGTGACCTCACATATATATCACACCGAATTTATAACTCCCGCACAACGCGATCCCGTCTTTGACTCTTGATTTAATGGTATCACATTAAATGAGAATGTACTACTGACATATTTGAAGCCATTGGCACACATGTATAAGAGACCTATCGGACTACGTGACGTATAAACTAGTTGCTAGCTCACTTTTTATCTCAATTGTACTGCTTAGCCGCAAGGCTAGATGCTTGTGGCATGTTTTCTATGTCTATGTACATATCTGGTTAGTACCTGCCGTTGAGGTGGCCTGGGACGAGGGGCAATCCGAGGCATCAACGAAATTTGACGAAGTCAAAACGAAGTGGATCCCCGAACTCGCTCGGGCGAAACGACTATGAATGTTTGACCAGACGTTCTCGCGTCGTGCTTGGGGTGTTTGTTTGGTGCTGAGTTGGTCGTGTTTGGCGTGGAGCACGTAAGCGAGAACGTCTGGTCGCGAGACTAAGTCCAGCTCTGCGGCCGCTGGTTGCTCGCCTGGCCGAACCAAGCTCTTTGTTTGGCGCTGCTTGCCTATGTTACAGGTAACGTCCGCTGGCGCTTGGCCGTGCTGTTTAAGCGCCGTCTGCTTCAAATTGTAGGCAATGCCAGCGGCGCTTAGTCCTAGACAAAACTCATGTTGCGTAAACCATTTTTATATTCTCCTGTAATGTGGTGGAAATACGTAGCCGCTGGCGATCATGCAACATCGATCGGCCTAGCACACCACCCAAGCCCCCGGTATAACGTGCATGATAGAAAAGCGGTTATGTGGGTAGTTCGTCGAAATCACAATAATATTTTCTGCTCTTCAACAAACACTAGTATACTTCGACTGGGATGGCATGAGGTATCAATGTGAAACTTGGATGAAGTGGTATACCTGGTAGTGGCTTCTCGAAGTTACAAGCTAAGATACCAGGTAAGATAGCGGCAACATATTCTTACGCGTCATTCAAGCTTGGTTCGATTCATTCATTCATGAAGTATAGCGCATACATGACGATAGTTTGTTTCTGAGGGCCATAAGAAACCAATTTGGCCTCAAACTCTTCAAATGGTTGCCACTCTAACGGGTGTGTTACGCGAGCGGCTTTGCCTCGAGACAGAAAAGGTACTCACCGTCCGCTTGATTGTCCAATCAACGACGCCCTTGGCTTCTGTAGCGAGTTAGCGATGTCTAAAAACGTTTCGGCGAGTTGAATCTAAAATTGAATTAATATCCGTAAGATTGGAGAAGCGAGGCGGTGAAATCAATAGACCTACAGAGCCAATGGCGTTGCTATGTGAGCAAGGATTTCCGCGCGCTGCAGTGAAAGCATCTCGTGGTGCTGAGGCGTAGACGCTCTGGGCAATATTGGCCATTTGACGCAACGAAGTGGAATACGTCTCCGGGCCAAATGACACAGTATATAGGGCAAGAGGTTTCCTACGAATGCGCTCCGTAAGCATGAATCGAGTGGGCGGTAAAAACAACTTACCCAAGCTGAACGCACATCCTGCAGAGATCGTGAACTGAGTTGTCCTGAAGGGTACACATCCCGTCGGACAAAAATACTAAAGCAGGCGCCCTGTTTCCATAACAGGTGGGATTGGATTTGAGAATAGTGCAGTGATTACAGAACTCACCTATCACTGCTCCAATTGGCTTGAATGAGCTCCTGTGCGTGCGCGAGTGCGGCATTGAAATTTGTGCCCCCAGAACTACGATGAGAAATTAATTGCCCAATAAGCTGGTCGGTAGTACTTGTGAAATCATTTGAAACCCGGGTCTCCCGTACAAAAGTCAATTATTGTAAGCAAATCTCAGCGAGTTTGAACACTCACTACAGGGGTACGGTTGAATGTTACAACCGAATACGCGTCCTGCCGCGTCTGTGAACCACTCTGAGCGGGCTCGCGGGAGTGCCAAAATCCATACAGAGCGGACAAGACAGCGCCATAGCGATTATTGCAGGTAGACCTCAGCCTGGTGCTAATAGGTGTATCTGCGAGTGGTTGCCTATCTTCCGAACACATCGAGCCGGAGCTAAATCAAATCGTTTAGTTGCTGCAAGGCGTTTATGATGTTTTTTGGACGAACCTATCAATAACAAACACTCTAGATAGTAGATCCATGTCAATACTCGAGTCTGAAGAACATCAAGCTCACGTACACATGATATGCCTGGTTCATACGAGATGGATCTGGGCAATTGAATGAATGGCCATCTCTTGAGACATAGTTGTTGCTCCCGCGTGTAGGCGGACGAGGATGGGGTGCATGGAAGATAGGCAAAGTGCAATACGAGGGATATGCGGGCGAGTTATCTTTAACTTCGTGCTCAGATCCTGGTATTAGGTTATTTAACTCTCACGTTGGAGAAGGTTATGAGAGGTACAAACCTGGACAGAGTACATCGCTTTGCACGCAAGCAAAAAAATCAGCACATACGGGCTGAGACGAGTCCAAATAATCCCACTAACCATTTCGCGAAATCGACTTGTTGGTCACGCGAGTAGGGATCTGACAAAGACAATCGGTGAAACATGTACATTGGATATCCCCAATGGCTGCAAACCTTTGAATCCTGAAAGTATGAGGAGAACTATTAGCAATTGCGCTGAGGAGCAATACTAACGACTCGCCGCTTCGTGCCCATTTCAATCGATGTGTAATCCAGTCTTTCAGCTGATCGGCATTAGGATGCATCCGCTCTCGAATGTGCTGTTGCTCATCACCATTACAGTTACCTGTGTCCCGACAGTAGTCTGTATGCGCGTGTCGACCCTGGTCAGCACAGAGCAGGTGACAAAGCAGGGGCGCTCCTTCATCTCCGGAACCGAATTTGCGGCCGCGAAGTTCATAAGCTGCATTAGGGTCAGCGCCTTCCAAGACCCACTGAGTGGTCGTCATTGATCCATGACTGGTCTCGTGTAGTTGCTGTGTGTGACCTAATGTTCGAGCATGAGATCCGTGCTGCAGTTATTGAAGTTCTTACTAACCTAAAGGTAACGTGCAGAAGTATTGGCAATCTGGGCACCGAGCATCACAGAAATGGAACACATTAGGGTCTGTGCTGTGGGCATGTGGTCCTTGATGCTGCAGTTCGCCTGGTGGAATCGAAATGACACAAGTTAGTCGCTGCTGTACTTGCGAGTATCGCGTGTACTGGAAGGCTTGATGTCGCCCGGAAAATTGTTGTTCAATGGCCGATGGTTGTGTTTCAATCTGTAAATGACAAGTTGGCGGGCCTACTACATAACAAAACGCAATTTGGTACGAACTCGACAGATGCCTTTGGCAGCGCACGGATGAGGACAATCGTGTTTCTGACCGCAGAGGTGGACGGCGCTCTCATTCAGACCATGAAAATGATCTGGCTCGCAACACAGCCGCCGGCATAGTTGGCACTCGAGCGGACATGACTGCGCATTATCACATGAATGGCGTTTATGAGGTTCGTCCCTGGGGTTCATTGAGATTTCTAGTACATTGCTTGGATACCGTACTTACCAAGGTATATGACAAGTCCCCAGGCAGCGGTACCCGGTATTTATATCGACAAGGCTGCACACCTAGTAAATAGATGGATTAATTTACCTGCGGGTAGCATTATATTTTGAGCAAGCTAACCTGTCCGCAAAGGTGTGAACGTGCTGAGCATAAATGCTCGCCTTCGTGGTCAAGTGTCTTTGGAAAGATATTACGATAAGTTATTCTCCTAGCTGGATTGAAAGATATGGGGAAATCTGATACCTGAACGCACGATCCGGCACAGCCAGCCTTATCCCTTAGATGGCAATCATGTCCACACAAATGAGACCTTATATCACACCTGGACAATCAATACTGAGCAAATATTCCAACTTGAACAAGAGAAAATATCCTCACATGTGTCGAGCACTATGGCCAGCCCTATAGGTAGATACGATGTGAACGAGGCGTGATAGGAACCAAAAACGATAAAACACCTACAGGAGCCCGCATGAAACCGGAAATGTATGGTCTTCAGCAACCTCACACAAATGCTCGCAGTGATGCCCAGTAGTACAGTCGTGGGGTCCAGCGTGTCGGGAGGGCAGGGTACATTGAAAATGACATTCAACGCAGGTCGATGAGCAAAGTCGAACAGCAGCGCGCATCACGAGGGCAAGATTGTTGAACTTCCCGTAGATATTACGGATATCTTGGTTGGTGGCAGGGAAGCGCTGTACATTCTTCTCAATCCAGTGCCGGACGTGTTCGAGGCGCTGATCCAACACTTGGAAAAGCTGCTGTTGTAGTCGATTGACGTACTCAGCATCACCCAAGGTATGTCGAGAGCCAATTGATGTGCCGTAGTGGGTAATAAGGTCTCCCAATAATTGTGCTACGATTGATTCGTTCTCGAGGCTACTGTTTCCTGAAATGTCAGGGACAAAGAAAACCACATCTAGTTCCATGGATGGGAGGTCTTCATCAGTGTCTAGATCCTGGAAGATTTGCAAGCATGGGGTCAGTGAAGATCTAGTTAAGTTTGACTTGGGTCTGACGTCCTAACCTTCAGTGGACCCCAGGAATCGATTCCCTGTTCTGCGCGACCGCGGGAAAGCGCGGCTTGGAGCCGTTCGGTGAGTTGCAATGCGCGATGAGTCGCGAGGTTTTCTGTTCAGTACGCGCGTTAGTTTGGGTCTAGTTAAGTTAGAACGGTCTAGCTTACGGTCTAAGGATCCCCAGTCGCTAGCCTATAAATATAATAACCATGAAAAGTGACATAATATAGGTAGATGCCATCTTCTCACTTTGATTTTCGCCATCAAGGTTTTCAGATTGTGCAAGAAAACACCACCAGCAGGATGGGTTACAGGCTGCCTGTCCAAATGGCGACGAAGATGCTGAAACAGCGTATAAAAGCTGGGTGAGTTAATAACCGGCCATGGTATAATCTGGATTCGGCCGCGATGGAGCCGCGAGATGAAGTTCTGTTGTTGCTCTCGTTGCACAATTCGTTGAAACTTGAGTGAAAACCTGCGTATATACGGGATAAAGTTAAACAAAGAGGTTGAGACAGGCGCTTAGCTCGTACTCTTTGACTATATCCTTCGAATCCGAGTCCGTGACATCTTTGATTATGATAGCTAGCGTCGACTTTACAGCCAACTTCAACAAACGCAATACAAAAACCAACACAAGCTGAGGACCTACGTTAAACAGCCCTGGGTTGGCCTGTGGATCTAAAACCATCGCAGACGATTGAAAACTCTGGAGTATATTGTCGGACACCCGCCCAAAAGGTTACCTAGAGAACTTACGGTGAAAAGTCCAGCGATGTCTCTCGATAAAGCAAAGTTGTTCCTGAACAAGACCTGGCAGTACAAGAAACAAGTTAGAGCTTAAAGGCTGGAGAATTCCTAAATAGTTTACTTACAAGGTTTGAAATGGCCGTGTTGAATAATACTAGGAGAGCGTCTTCTTGAGCGCTCCGCTCTATTGAATGTACGCCTTTTGATTTTAAATTAATAGAAACCCACGACTCGGAAGGGGAAATGTTTACCTTCGAAGTCCAACGACACAAGCAAGTAGTCTTCAGTCGGAGTGCAAGACAGCCACACGCCTTCCGTCGTGCGCATTGCGGACCCAGCGAACGAGGTATCCGCGAAGTGGTTCAAGCAGTAGCTTTTACCTAGATAACGAACCCAAAGTGTGAGATATTGAAACTTGATAAGAAGCGCCCTGAACCGAGACGTACCAACACTCTGCTCCCCTGTTAGCGCATGTAGTCAGTAAGCAAGAGTGGTGTGGAATTTTTGGCCCAACTCACCCATGGAGCTTACTACTCGGACGGACTAGAGAAAAGACACGAAAAATTAGTTCACATATATATCGCGCCCGTATTATCACTTACTTTGGTGGCCATATAGGATTGAAACAAGCTTTCGTACCAGCCAAGGCTTAGCCTCTCAATAATGGTGGGCACATCCGCTCCGAGTAACGAACTTTCGTGCGCCGGATCCCAGACACCGTCCTTTAGCGGAATAAAGCGATTATCGCGTGTGATTGCAAGGCTAGATAACAGACGTTGTCAACCGTAGTAGCGGACGACTAGCCTAGGGAGGTAGACTCACTGGAGCGGGATAAGACATAACAGTTCAACCACAAAACTCCCTAAAAGGAATCTCGAACAAGCGAAATTTTGGATAAGAACCTGAGGAGAGGCGGAAGAAGCCGTGACAGAGATCGTTGATAGAGACCCGTCCATGGGTTTGCGAGTTGTTTGTTCGAATTTTGTAATCATCCGAGCAAAATAGTTATCGGCTTCATCTAGCTTGCCTTGAGACGCAAAAATTAATCTTCGAGGCTCTCGCGCATGCGACAATACGAGCGTAGACCGCAGCACGGCTGGAATAACCGGAAAGCGAGTCCAAACCTCCATATGGCAGTCCAGTAGGCAGTTGTTGACCGTCTCTGTTATAGGACTCGTAGATTGCGACTTGTTAGACCGGAAAGAGAACTCGGTGACCTTTTGCTTAACCTGCAGGGCAGTCGACACGATGGCTTTTCGCTCAGTAGAAAATGATAGTACATGGATCCTATTGCGACCTTCAAACGATGTCACGACCCGCTGAACATCCGAGGGGGGCAGAACAGTAGGACTAATCCCATCCTCGTTGGAACCAAAGGAGGCCGTATGGAAAGCCAACAGCTTTTGCTGGGGAGGCGCCAGCTCATCCGTAGAGACAGAGACAAAGACACAAGAGCCGTCCGGAGCGGAAAACAAGTCCACGATATGACCAGTAACTGTAAGCGAGGCTGGGCTACATTCCATAAGCTGGGTATTGAGAGTCTGCTACTTCTCATACAACAAACTCACCGAAAATGACGTGTAACAAGTGATAGAATTCGAGCGTGGCCGGTAGAGTCAACCAAGCAGATTTCTTCGGATCCAGATACAAAGCACATTCTGTCGATATGGACCTGAGTATCGTACCAGTCTTTCAAAGAAAAGGCCGAGCCACGGCTAGCTAATGTAGAAAACTGTTCATCAAAGCTATATGTGATGAGCTTCGGGTCCTGTTCATGAGATCGAACATAGTTAGGAATGACTGGAGGAGATACTTGAGACACACCTCAAATCCATGAAGCACAGCGAGTAAGCGAGTGCTTTGGTCAAAGGCAAATATGGCCCTTCCACCGAGTCGATCATGAGCGAGTTGTCGCTTTGAAGTCCGATTACTGATTGCATGTCCAACGTGAATGCTGTCTTCCAGGTATATATGGTATTTTTCGGGCTCAGAAATAATGACCAGGCACTTGTCCCGAACGAGCTGCAAAAATCTACAGAACATCTTAGTCCAGGATATGGTGGATGGCACCTACAGATTCAAACTCACTCGATTGTATGACACTGAGGTAATGCGAACTCAAACCGTTGCTTCAATCCAATCCTGGGAGCGGGTATGTGCGACTCATTCGATCGGCACTGTTGGATATCATGCTCGGTCAATTCTAAAGGAAAAACTGATATGCGGATTTGGGGCTCGACATGCTTAACATCCACACCGCGTACGTGAAAGTTGTCTACGTATTTCAAGTGAGTATGAGCTCAAAACATTTCGATAGTAAAGAATGACGTTAGACTCACTAACCCAACTCAATCGAGCTGATTCTATGGAATCTATGCGCGTAGTTTGTCTTGAATGTGACCGCAACTCCTTCAGATGGGCCAAGACTACCCAAACAAATACTTACGATACGTCGGGGGGCATCGCTGCTTTCAGCTGTTCGTATAAAGTCAAAAGAGCCGCGTGGGACTGCGAGCTAGCTCGCTTGGCCTGAAGTTGGCTATAGATCTCCAGTCGGCGGGTTTGCTCCCGCTTGGTGATCGTAGACCTAGACTCCTTCAAAATCAACTTCACAAGAATTGCATGATAAGTCTTGATCGAGTTGATGATACGGCCTGTGAGTCCTGTGAGTTCTGAGACTGTAGGATAGACACGCAACAAATTGCCGAGAGTCGCAACAAACTCGGGGTCTTTCGGATCTTGAGTCCCACTGTAAAACTTTGACAGACCTGGAATTAAGTCTAGAAGTGTTCGGATAATGCCTTTGTTATTCGATGCGCCTTTCTCCTTGCTAAGATCCACTTCCAAGCCAGCCAGAACTTTGCGAATGAATTTTTTCCGACTTGATTTAGAAGGTGTCGGCTCCTGGTTAAGGAAGTCTCGAGTTATGCACCAAGCTTGTTTAAGACTTTTGAATGTGTGATCTTCAATGACGGCCAATTTGCATTTGGACTCGATCTCATTTGAAAGGTACTTCAAGTCGGGGTACTGTTCGCAGAGTATGACTAGCACTAAAGGTATTAGACAGAAGTTTACAGGGTATGAGAACGCGACACACCGTCTTCATTTGAGCCGGTTTCTTGTGGCACCTCGCTATAAACATATCTTTATGAGTCGCAAAACAATAAGTATCATCCTAAAGTCAAAGATAAATCGTATTTACGGGTAAATATCATGGAGGAGAGCTCGAACAGTTCGAGTAATAAAGTCTCCCAAGCGTGGTTTGTCTGCATCAATCTGAGACTCGATATTCTTTTTTTCTTCTTGATGGTCGTGATCTCGAGCTTGCTTTTCGGTGTGCATCCGCTCCTCGTATTCTAAAAATGGCTTTGGATAGATGTTGCGCAGACCATGTTCGCCCAAAATTAGGAGATGTTCTGGTGCTATTTTGGGCGAAATTAGACAGGGTATATCTTTCGACCTAAAGGTAGTTAGTTGATAAGTCAGCAGGATCTATACGGGAGATCAATGGAAGCCTATACTCAATCATCGAACGCAAAGCCATCGAAGTTATATTTTTGTTGAAAGGGGCCTTGGAGTAGTGGGCAGGTTCATGCTTGGAAACCATTAAACCAGCCTTTTCTTCCCCGGAGACCAGCCCGACACGTAAAGCACCATCAAGTTGAGGAATATCGCGCGACTCGGGGTGAATCTATTTGGAAGCTGTTAAACCATTACCTGGATGTTGCAATTCGACGGGACTCACAGTGAAACCGAGAGATGCGATGACGTCTTCTTCCGACTCGTCGAACATAGCTACCTCGAAAAAATTCATGCGTGACTCGTCGGAGCCTTCGGCAGCCCCTATAGGAGCGTCCTTGTTATGAGCACCAGCTTGCCATACGATTGCCTCCGCTTGTTGTGTCGATACGAGAGCAACTGTTTGGTCGGTGAGTTTAGAAAGATAGCTACAGAAGTTTATGATATGTGAGACCAAAGAAACTCTAGTGGGTAATTTACAGACCGCATGAACGTCACCCGATTGCGGCGAACGGACGATATAGCCTTGTCCTCCCATGTCGTGTCTTCAGGCCAGTAGACAATATACGCACTACGTGTAGGATCGTCTTGGCCACCGTTATCTAGAGGTAAAACGATATACAATCCAGAGCGCAGGCCCGAAGCCGAACTTGCAGTTGCAGACAGAAGCGCCTCGCTGAGAAATACTTTAGACAAGGACCGCTCATCAAATGTATTGCACGCACGACTCTTCGTCTAAGAAGTCAACACCTCGGAGGAATTTGGCAATCTCAGATTTGCATCCGTAGACACCAACCGGCTTGATCGCCAACTAACATGACACAACAAAATGTCAGTGATTTAACCGATGAATAAACGTGATATGGCTGAACCTGGTCCAGGCGCTTGAAATTGATTTTCCAAGGTAGCTCGTAAGACGCGGGGGACATTGCGTTTAGAAGTCGATACAATGAATGCTGGTCGATTATCATTTTCTCGACTGAGGTAACCGCATTGGTGAGGTTGAATAGGTGATGGGATGAGAACGACACTGACCAAGTCCACCAGAACCGATCTCCTGATAAAGGTCAAGAAGGCGGAACATGTTGGGCAGTTTCGAAAGGAGGTCGTCTTTCGGAGGTCTACCAGTGCCGTAGTCGTCTCCGAACGACGATTCAGCGTCAAACATATCTACGTCAGTGTCCGCATCAGCATTCTGGTCACCCGACGTAGGGTCACTCTTGGCCGCTTGCGAGCCGCTTCCAGACTTGTTTACTACACCAGTCACTATAGAGGTACAGGATTTAACGACCAATAAATACGCATATATAAGTAACGTACCAATGGGATCTGGCGGAGGTCTGGACGATTGCGGAAGTGGGGCATGTGAAGGCTCAAGAACCGGCTGGCGGCTCCTAAACACACCGTCAGATGCAGGACAACGTCGCAACTCGTCAACATACGAGGATGAATTCACAACACTGCCTTGTGTCTGCAGATCGTCGAAGACATTTGGAGGGGCACCGGTACGTTCTGAACCTCGGTTCCTCATTTGTGATAATCGATTTTTACAGATAGCTGAACTTGGTAAAGCGATGGAGCAGCAAGATACTAGAGGGACAGAAGAATAGAGTGGGAAGGACCAAGCCGGCGCCGTATTAAAGCAATGGAGACAATGGTAAAGTGGCAACTTTGATGTCGAGTTATGTCCATAAAAAGCCTTCGGATCAGTAATGGGGACTTCCTTCAAGCGTAGCTCTGTGCGAACAAAGATTTCAGAAAAAAAGGGGTGCTCTTGGTGTGATACGCAATATCACAGTGGCTACTTTTTCCGACTAGCCACATGACTCCAAGGAGATCCTGTCTAAGCATCCAATCAGCACTCGTCATTCGGCGGTCAGATGATAGCACATCGCCCAGATTAGACACCATCTTCCTACAAGTACATATGAATGGTGGAAGGCCACCAAATAAGTGAACTTTACCCTTCGAAGATTATTGAGTGAGGCGTGGCAGCGCTCGCGAAATTAGGGGCAACACTCATTTACGGGTGGTTCAAAGTACCTTATCGCAGATTAGGAAGGGTTATCGTCGAGCAATCCTTTGAATAATGACGGCATACTTCGTTTCCTAGCCAGATCTAGGCGGTGTCAATCAGCCAGAGATCATCGGTCGCCCATTTTAGCCAGCACCCACACGAAGTGTATTCATCAGATCGAGCCAAAGGCCACAGATCTAAGTCAACTCGCACGCAACTTGGTGGGATCGCTGGGTTCTTGGCCCGCTAAAAGCGTTCGAAAAGTTACGCCAGAGGTAGCTGCTGGGCCACTTAGTGGAGGTAGAATAGCAATAGACTCTGAGGCTCAACTGTATTCCAACATAAGAAAAAATTGAGGCTTGGCGTCATTCAAGTCATTAGGTAGGCGTGCTCAGGGTGGATTTTGGCGGAAAGCATAGAAGCATTGTAGCCACGAAGCATTCGTAGCCACATTAAACAAGCGCCCGGACTTGGTGCCCGTATCTTGGTGCTGCAGTCGATTATGATGAAAGACAAACCATGACGCTGTTTAGTATGGGTATCTTATTTTCGTGGTACGGCTGTAGGAGGGTCGTAGTCTATATATACTAAGCACGGACAACTACTTGGCATAACCAAAAACGTATACTCAAACTCACTTATGAATTGAGTACGCCAAGCGGTGCAGCCGCAGTTACAACAAAAGGCACTTTGGCTGGTTAAAAAATCGTCCGCTTGCCGGAGGGTAAGTGAATCGTCGATCGTATTCTTCATGACGAGTTATAAGCCGTTTAATGGAGTTGATCTAAAAAGGTGCTAGATAGGACAGTATGCCCAAGAAAGATGCCGAACTGTCAAGCAAAAACATATTTCGGCTCGCAAGTACAAAAACGGAGCGCCCTCTGCGCCTGGGTTCATGATTCGGGGTTTTCAAAAACGGATAAGCGGCCATAATTTGTCTCGTCACAAGATGACCAGCTAGACGACCGCCGAGTTGTACTCGGTCTTGAACACCTGGCGCCGGACCTCTAGAGTAGTAGTATGACAATGTGTTGGAGACAGAAGGCCGGATTAACAAGAAGGTCGGTCGCAGGAAGCATCTGTCGCGGATGAATCAAGAGATTACATAATCACCAGGACACAGATTGACAAAGACACACTTGCAAGCCTCCAAATTCACTAGAACAAACGTTTTCCTACGAGTCATGACAACCTGACTCGCAACCGTCTGGCTTGTCAGGACACAACTCGGTGATTGGCCAGCAGATGGACCCTGAACTGAGAAGGTCCAGCGGGCGCCAAGCATCCGCAAACGTCCTGGCTCACGAGGGGAGACGATCAGCGGCGAACAACTTGCAGAGCCTACAACGACAACGACAGCAATATGTCCGTGCGAGTCCGAACGCTCGAGATCCGATGGCACCACAGCGCTGAAAAGAACTACAGCGAGCCCATATACGCCTGTGACTTTCAGCCGCTGCCCGTCAACCAGCTCAAGAAGCTCGTTGCACCCAGGATACAGCAAGGACGTGAGAAGGACAAGGACGCGACTGGTCCGGGTTATGGGCAGTGCTATAGGCTTGTTACTGGTGGTGGGGATAATAATATTCGGGTGAGCAATAAACACTATTAGATGTGCTTGTGCTAAGCTGGGTTAATACCAGGTCTGGATGGTTTATCCAAACGTGACACCCTCGGCGGGGACGACCGCACCGCAACCATCGCGCGTCGAGTACCTCGCCACCCTCGCTAAACACACAGCAGCCGTCAACGTGGTACGGTTCAGTCCAAACGGTACGCTCATCATCGAAATCATAAACCAAAACTCGAATTGAACTCCCAACTTTTAGGCGAATTTATCGCATCCGCTGGAGACGACGGCATGCTCGCTATATGGTCTCCTACCGATCGCCCGGTACACAACTTTGGCGAGAGCACCGAAGAACAACAGTACGAGAAAGAACACTGGCGAGCCCGCGTTGTCATCCGGTAAGCGCCCGCACCCCAACCTCAACCCAACCTCAACCCAATAATAAATAATAAAACCTCCCAAATTTAGCACAACGACGCGCGAAGTATACGACCTCGCCTGGAGCCCCAACGGCGAATACATCGTCACAGGGAGCACAGACAACACCGCGCGGGTGCACAACGCAACAGACGGCACCGTCGTGCGCGAGATCACCGAACACGCGCACTATGTCCAGGGCGTCGCGTGGGACCCGCTCAACGAGTTTTTGGCGACGCAGAGCTCGGATCGGTCCGTCCACGTGCATGCGATTTCGACGAAACGGGGTGTGTTCGAGACTCATGCGGTGGGCAAAAACGCGCGGATGAAAGTCCGTCAGACGCGTACGCCGAGTCGGAATGCCCCGCCGCGGATGGTGAGAAGGCAGTCGAACGCGAGCGATAGTGAATCGATTATCACCTCGGCGAGCGAACGGCCGAGTGAACTCGATCGTGAACCCACGACGCTCGTCATCTCCACGCCGGGCAACCAAGGCCGCCGCGCGTCTTCAACCGCACCAACCACGAACGCAACAACCCAACTGACCGCCCCGCTCACGCCCGCTACATCTATCGCAAGCACACCAGTCCATACCTCGGCGCCCATGTTCCCACCCTCGTCCTCGCGCCGATCTTCGTTCAGCTCCGCCGCAGCACCAAGCCCTCCTCACTCGAGCATGAGCCGATACGGCCGCTCACCAAGCCCGATGCCTCCTTTACCAGCCATCCGCACCCCACTTCCAACAAGCTCCAACACAGCCGCGTGGGCGACCAAACTCTACGGCGACGAGAACTTTACCAACTTTTTCCGAAGGCTTACCTTTAGCCCCGACGGCGCGCTGATGCTTACTCCCGCGGGCCAATTCGAGGACCACGCGCATATCCCCACGACCGACGCGCGCGCCGGGACCCCCGCGCCGAGTTCACGCGCGTCGAGTCGCGCGCCAGACGATCCGCCCGTACGACCGAAACGCGAAAAGCCCTTGACGGGCGCGGAAGCGAGCGTCCAGTCGAGCGTGTACATTTATGCGCGCGCGGGTCTTTCGAGCGGGCAAAATCCGATTGCGCATTTGCCCGGGTATAAACGTGCGAGTGTGGCTGTCAAGTTTTGTCCGTTGTTGTTTGAGCTGCGGCCGGGTGTGGTTGGGGCTGGAGGGGAGATGAAACGGGTTGCGTTGGAAGTTGGAAAGGAACAAGTCGTTCAGGTCGACCTTGGAGGCGGCGGCGGCGGAGTGGGAGGTACCTCATCTGGTCCAGGACAGACCCAACCGCCCTCACCCGCACCATCCAACGTCTCGATGAGCGGTCCAGGATCAGTCCCAGCAACACCCAGCGGATCCTCCAAAACTCTTCCAGAACCCAAACCCGTCGAAGCAAAGAGCACCGGCTCGGTATTCGCACTACCCTACCGGATGTTGTTCGCAGTCGCGACCCAAGACACGGTCATGATCTACGACACGCAACAGGCCGGTCCGATCTGCATGTTTACGAATTTGCATTATAGTAGTTTTACGGATATGGCTTGGTACGTTTTTTCTTCATCCTTATCCCTATCCCCTCTAACTGATTGATGGTATGTAGGGCCCCAGACGGCCAATCCCTAATGCTCGCATCCTCAGACGGGTACTGCTCGCTCGTCGTATTCGACGACGTCCTCCCGCTCTATCACACCCAACAACATAACCTCCAACTACACTCCATCGCCGCATCCCACTCTCACTCTCACTCTCACTCCCATTCACACTCGCATTCTCACTCAATGTCCATGTCAAACCGCACACCCGTCCGACCGAGCGCGTCTCCAGCTGTGGGGACTGCTCCGTTGCCGTTGACTGTACCCCGCTCGTCGAGCGCAGGCGTGTTGAAACGGAGTGCTGAGTCGTCGGTTGCGGTGCCGACGACTCCTACGGCTAGTACGACTCCCACAATCCCAGGCGGAGGAAGTGTAGGTGCAGGTGCAGGACCGAGCACTGAGTCAATTCCATCTTCAGCTGCAGCTGGCACGGCAGCCGAATCGTCTTCGTCTTCCAACAACAACGCAGCGGCGCCCGAACCAGCCAAAAAGAAACGGCGTATCGCCCCAACAACCATCTCAACTCTTGATAAATCCTAGTCCCTGGTCCTCTTTGTTTCCTCCTTTATTCTCTTATGTGCGCCTCATGCTTTGTATAGTCGCTATCTTGTAATCGTTACGTTCCATAAGTGGTATAAACGTATCCAAATATCGCTCCAAGTCACGTGAACGAAATCTATGTCTTATAAATTTTTACATAAATACAAACATGGGAATCCGTCTTCAGATGAACATATGATAGATTCTTGTCATTATACTTTGTAAAAAACGAGATCGCTGGCACTCTAGTACCCGTATATCAACCTCTTTCATCGTCCACAGACAAGAAACGATTAAAAAATGTAAAAAAAGAACAAGAATGACGTCCAGAATACAGCGCAGCAACATATATGGAGCAGTCAAGATCCAAAAATTACAGATCAAACACAGTAAAAAAAGAGAGAAAGATAGATGGATGGGGACGTGAGAGTGAGAAAAAAGGCGTAAACATGCACGAGGACGGAAAAAGGCAAGACGAGATAAGGTAGTCGAGGCAGCGTCGGGGGTCGGGGTATCCAGCAGCCTGGCGGTCGGGGGTCGAGATCATGGCACCATCGAGAAATGAGAGAAGAAAAATACGGAGACACCAGGCTGTCTAGGTTATCTATAGTGCCGCGATGAGGCGCGAAACACCCCAAATGAGGGCACCACTGATCACAGGCAGCGTCAAGTTATCGTCCAATCCGCCAATATCTATATCCAAATCAAGTCAGCTCTGCGCACGATTCGGAAATGGATCAAAAACTTACCGAGTGCCTCGGTGATCCCAGCGACCAAGCCCGAAGCCAAACTCAGCGCACCGAGCCCAAACCAGCCACCTGTGGAGCTTGTTCGGTCCCAGGACCAGACTGGTGGTTCGCCGACGATAAACTCCGGAGTGACGGCCCAGCCCCAAAACGAAAACGTGATGAGCGAACCGGTGACGACGGCACCGAGCGCGCCAGCGAGAGACTTGCGGGGCGCGATAGGGATAAAGAAGATACTTCGGGGCAGCTTGGGGGTGTACCGGCCCCACGCGCGACCCACGGTCGACGCAGCGGTGTCGCACCAGGACAAACTAGGAAGGCGGGCGTTAAATCAAATGATGGCGTAGTTCATGAAGTCACTCACATGAGGATGGAGACTACTGCGACGTCGCGCGGATAAAACTTGAGGACGAATATGACGCCGACGAGGTACCAGATGACGCCGTTGATTTGAGTCTGGATTAACACGCGAGAGAAAGTTAGTGATGAGGTCCAACACGATGACGAAACTGGACTTGCCTTTTCGCTTTCTCGCATAAACGCGCCCAGAACCTTTTCGTACAGTCGCGCAAACGGTCGGCAGTTGAGTCGGAGCACGTCGGCTGCCGAGACGAATGCTAAGCCGAGGGCGAGTACGTTTATAATGGGCGCAATCTCGGGCCGAGAAAAGTACAGCGGCAGAACGAGGAAACCTGCCCGCTCGAACATGAGCAAAATATCCAATTCAGCAACACGACTGGAACGCACCTATAGACGAATGCAATGCCTTGCGTGGAATCTCCCAGTCGATCTTGGCCGGTGCTGGCAGCGCTGGCGGCTCGAGCAGCTCGGGCGTGGACAGATCGTCCTCTTGGATGTAGAGGTCGTGTGGCCCAAGTCCGGCCCCGACCTGCACACCAACATCAACCGATCCAGGCGTCTCGCTGTCCTGTCTCCTCAGCCGTAGTCCAACCGAGGGGGACCTTTTCGGAACAAAGACAGCGCCAGTCGTGCCGGGGACATAGGTGGATGGCATCGGGGCTGGCATAGGGGACGAGCGAGGGGAAGGGCGGGAGCGGCTAACTCGCTTATGGCGCACAGACGGAGAGTTGGATGGCGAGTAGATGGGCGTGGCGAGCGTCATAAGGGTCGTCAACGGTATGGGCGCGGCGATGAGAGCTCGCAGAGGTGGAGGGAGTACACAGAAAACCAAGCCCAATTTCACTGCCGCCGTGTGACAACGTGCACCGCACCCTGGCACAGCCACGGCGCTTGTATAATGAAATTATAATAAATCCGAAAAATAGCGTACAACTCTATTCGTTTTTTTGTGTGTAGATCTAGTCCTCGCGTCTCTCGCCGCTTACACTCGCCCGTCCTTTTAGATCCTCCATCGGCACAGGCTCGTACCCACTCCGCGACGTCGACGACGAGCCGCCAGCCTGGCTCGACGGCAACGTCTCCCGCTTCAGCCCCTCCACGTGTTTAACCCATGTGTAATAAATCGACCCCGCTAGAATCAACGCAATCGACGTCCCTCGTCCCCTATAATAAAATCAAAACAAATGAGCCACCGTCGCGGCAAAATGACATAAAAAAGTACGTACAGCGAGACGATATCACCAAATACCCAAACGCCAAAGAACGTCTGGATCACGCCTCGCACGGCCGACGAGACCATGTGTGTAATCGGAGATGTGACCTTGATGCTAAACAGCGTGGCGACGCAGATGAGGAATCCAAAGACGCCCTATAACTCTCAAACTCAATCCAAACCCCGATATCCGAGAAGAAGAAGGCACGTACAGTGACAGCCGTACCCCACAAAAACGCACCAAACACGCTCTCCGTCGAACCCGATCCACCCGGTCCGAAGAGCAACTTCATTATCCCCGGGACCTCGCCCGCGATAAACATAATAGGCACAATCGCTATTGAACTCAACAGATTCGTATACCACGCTAGATCGATAGCCGAACCGTCCACAACGTCCAACGCGCGTTTAATTACTACCGCGTGCATCGCTGTGGACATGGACGATAGGATCCCGAAGAAGATACCGAGCGGTGAAGGGCCGCTGGGTTTGTTGATGTTAGAGGGTGCGGTGGATTTGGCGAGAGTGTCGGTTGTGATGTGGTCTAAAAAGACGCCGGTAAAGAATCCGCCTGTGACGATTGCGCATGCGAGGAGGATCTTGCGGGAGGGTCGAGCGGCGCCGAGGAAGATGAGAGAGGTGATTACCGTAAACGGGAGAACGAGGCCGCGGGCGACTTGGTAGAATGATGCGTCGACGTATTTTAAGCAGAAGTTGTTAAAACTAGGTGTCACATTAATACGTAGCTCAAACTGTGAAGTCAGGAGCACTTACTTGAGATTTAGAACGTTGAGAGTAATCATCGGCGCCAACCCTTTTAACAACGCCATATCCACCATCTTCGGCAACCGTACAATTCCAAAAATATGCGCTACCACGAACAAGAGTATCGCGACCAATAACTGACAAAACAAGAAAAACACTGGTACGTCCGTTTTGTTGAGAACCCATTTGTTCCTATCTCAGTCGTCAGAACCACACACTCCATAGGCGATTTTCGAGGGGACAGGACGGACTCACGCGAGAATCATCTAACCCCGCAACGCAAGAGTTTAGACAAGCCAATGCCAAGAATATAGTAGAACAGCAATACTCACAGCAATAGCAGCAACCATGTAAAACGATACAGTCGCAGCCTGCAAATCCACGACCCCAGTATCAATCTCCACAGCTAAAAAAACTCAAAAATCCAAAAGATAACTTACCACCTTTAGCCTCGACGGCGGCTCAGTACTAGCTCCAGCTCCAGCCATATTGCGTAGTTCACTCAAAGAAGATTAATACCCCAGTATAAAGACTGCAAGTGGTGGTCGACGTTGATCAGAACAAGGCCGTAAAAAACACGCATAGCCTTGGATACATACAGCACTGATCGTCCAGCCGCGTGGCGATGATGTCAAAGCTTGCTTCAAGCGCTCTCGTGGGATATGGAACTGAAGGCTGCGCAAGCTCAAAGTAGGTGTTTAAGGAGTGACAGAATTTTTTTATGCGAGTGAGCGTGGAATTTGGATTGCGTGGATGGTGGTTATAGTTCGGGTGTATCTTCGGGTTAGGTATTTGAAATTAGGTTTGGAGTGCGCTTGTTCCTGAATGAGTTGTTGATCGTTTGAAGTTAACCGTGACCGGCAGTGTCCACTTGGCAGACTTGGAGCTGTTGGTTTAGAGCCTGTTGTTTTTCATCTTTTCCCTCGACGTCCATGCTTGAACTGTTATCTGGGCAGTTGAGGCCAATTCGACTTTTTATGATCGACAACTTATTGTCGAATGAAGGCGTGGTCTCTGTATCGACATCGTATGCAGAGGGGAAGAAGTTGTGCGGAACGAAATATAACACAAGGGGGTGCGAGGCGACAACTGACAGAAGACAACACGATGCTCAGCTCAGGCTAATTCGGTTAAGCAGACAGTAACTCATTTTCATTTGGTCGAGGCCATGGCTCCCTGTGGATATATAAAACTCACGTAACTTAACATCCTATCGATTTGGCTCGCCCCAGTCCTTGCACACAAACCCCCTCTGGATCCCCGAACCCACCTTGTTCACGCCGGCAAACGAATATTGGACAAGTCGTTCTGGAGCCGAAGATTCCAACCACCTCCAAGTACCGGCACCATGCCACCTCATTTTGGTGTGTTCGACTTTCCAATAAAGCAAGTTTACTCCCGTGGTCTAATGAACGCGTTCTAATTATAATACAAGCCTCCGATCGTTCTTGGCACCGATAATCACATGACCTGGATCATTTAGGCAAACAACCTCCGCCCCTCATCCAAAATTGGACATTCATCATTACTACTGCTATGGCCGACACTGAAGAGCTATTCATACGATCGGTTCGATATGTTGCCCCCGCATAGACCAAGCTACCGCACGGTCTCGACTTTAAAGTTCTAATAAATTATCCAACTAATTCGGACATGTTTCTTTCCGAAATAGGACATTCAGTATGGACTTTATTGGAACGCTCAGTGAGCTGCTGCAGCTCATACAACAGCAGCGGGAGTATTATCTGGTACATAAGCCCAGCATGTTGAAGCCTACTCGTCGCTCGCATCTCCTCAACCGCCCTCAGCAAACTTTCGTCAAACCACTCGCAAAGAACCCAACACTATGCGCGCTTATCAACCAGCTACCGAACTGCACACTCGTCTCGAGGGTGCTCTTTACTCTCTCGGATTCTACCAATCGGCTACCAACCTCCTCACCGGCATCGTCATCACTACTATGGCTCTCATTGTACGTACACCCCTGTCATCACTACCGCTATCCGCTAAGCGATGCGTTAGACTACTGTCCCCCAATTCGTCCTCAAGCCCATCGCTATCAACCATATCTTCTCCCTTCGCGAAGAGATCTTGATTCTCTGCGCTATCTACAAGGTCAACGTTACTTTCCAATTTGACTCAATTGCTGTGGGTGGCGCTTATGTTTGACGTTGTTGTACAACCCCTAACTGCCATTGCCTCGAATGCTGAACAGGAAATCCCGGCTCACATCCTCGAAGACTTTATCGCCCTCAATATCTCTGGCGCTATGCTCACCAAGGACCCCTTGTACTGGAAGGTTAGTACCGGTACCTAGCCAGAAGACAAATACTAAAGCAAAATACAACCAGCGCTCCAAGTACAGCCCGGCCGACGCCCAGCTCCTCCTCAACTTCCTCGAACTCGTCCGCACGCTGATGAATCAATACGGTCCTCACCGTGTAGCGGACATCATCGCGGACTTTGACCACATGAGCTCGTTGCACCTTCCGCCGACCGCGATCCGTAAGCCCGGAATCGGCAGCCGGGTGACGAACCCATACCGCTCGGCCAATCGCCAGCCCAGCGTAGTCGACTCGCCCCCGGCTAGTCCTATACTCCAAGTCCTGCGCACGCACACCAAGGCCACCTTTCGCTTCAAGCCCTTCGCCTCTCGTACATCGGTGAATCAAGGACATATTCATCTTGACTTGAACGACGAGAATAGCCCTGTGTTGCTCCCTGACGCGCCTCTGCGCATGCGCCGCCCTCTCTTCGGGTTTGGCGGCTTCTGAATCTGAGCCCATACGCTCACCCCTATGCCCAATTCCTTCTCACCTATGCCTACCTTCTCTTGTCTGATTATTTGCCTGAAACGTCATTCTTTGCTCAGCCCTTTTGTGTCTGGTTCTGCCTCTTGTTGTCTAGTCGCTGCTTTGCAACATGTATGTGGATAGTCATTTGAATCAATAGTTCTTGTTCAAACTCAGGGGCGATGATTCAAGACATAAGCTACAACACATCGTTGTACAGTAGACTCATGATAGCGTTGCTTAGAACGGTTAGGCTTTTTGCTCTCCCGAAATGAACCAGACTTATAATATCTTGGTATATTTGCTGTGTAGGTCTGCAGGGGGAATGAAGTGCTGGGGGATGAATGGGCTGTGCGCATAGACCCGCTTAAATGGCAAGAGCGACAAAGGACAGCTTCGTATCCAAGATATCCAAGGCTTTTAGTTGCCCCTTGCCTTCAGCTGCGAGCTCGATTCGCGATTCAACAAACTCAGGCCTTATGTAAGCCCACGGCCGCCGTTAGTTTACGATCACGTGTTGGTGGGTCACTTGGGCTCTGACTCGGCCACGTCTTCTGCAGTCTCGAGTTCGGCTACAGGTATCCGTGCAACCATCAGACTACTGTGATGACCCACTCAGGACGAAACTAGGACGCCATATCCCGACCTCCCGGTCGGCCAGCTCCAGGAACTTATTACAACTTCAAGGATTGGGCACCGGGCAAGATCGCCAGGCAAACTGCGGTTTCAAGTGATTGAGCTTATGCTGACTCGAGAGCTTGAGTCGCCTTTCGCCTCACTTGCGCCTAAGAACTCAGGAGGCGGCTTGGGCAGCGTTCGAGCGATTTCTCGTAGTTTAATGCCACGTTCAACGAGCTCCGCCCCGCTGGATCATGCAACTAGTCCGTTAACCGGGAACATTCCCCCTTTCTCCGTGAGTGATGTGGCGAGACATCAACTTGCAGGTGTCTTATTTGCCCGTTTGGGTTCGCGATAAGCGCCATCAAGACCCTCCTAAGATTTCGATCAGGATTAACTTGAACAACATCCCAAAGATTAAACCCGGTGGATTAATCAGCTGTTTTTGGGTGTTCGAGATAGTACATGTAAAGTTATCCGACAGGCGATGCGTTCACTAACCTGGTCTATGCTTGACATTAGATTCAATAGATTTATGTGCCAGGCCTTGCTGACTGGTCGATGCTGAATTTGTAGTCTCCTGGCTATATGCTGAGCCAAGGCTGACCTTTTAAAAGCTGCTATAATAAGGTATAGTAGAATAAACCACTCTCATGTTAACGTCTTGACGCTAACTAGGAGCTACGGTACAACACATGCTGGAAGTAGCCTCTAGCGCGCCCTCGAATAAAGACAAGATACCGCACTTTGGTATTAGCTAACGCACACCGATTTCGCGCAGCTCTTTCTTGACGCTTGATAAAAGGGTATCTACCCCCTTGTAGTCGATGAAATAGAAGGTCCGTGTTCGCAAATGCGTAAGCATATATCCAAGTAATATTGCGCTGGACGACATTTCACTACCATGTAACTCTTGGTTGGTTGTACTAGCACATACGACTGAGTGAGGTGGATGATGCGTGGGTTGATTATGAACGAAGGGTATGCAAACGCCCGGCTAACCGTTGAGTAGATAGTAGCATCTCGAGCACCAACCCAGCATAACGTCTTTGTCCATGTCCAATAAGCGTTGTAAGTCGTAGCTTCTCGCGTTCTATGTGGCCATGATGCCTTTCCGACTAACATCCACCTCGGTAGTGATGTGCTACTATCCCAAGATACCATGATCTGCTAGGAAAATGAAGTACAATAAGAAATAGTGGCGTGTGGCATTCAAGTCCCTGCCAAATGGACCTATCGTGAGTGTAATATCGCCCCTCTCGCTCGGCCGGCTTTTTGAACGGTGCACGAGTTTTAACGCTGACCAAAACACCACCTCCAAACATGCTTGCGCCTGAGTTGTGCTCAAGTATCAATCTACATGGTATGCGGATGAGTACGGCGAGAAACACACTCGTCTGGCCGTCATGGCACAACATTAGCATTCAACGGGGTCTTTTAATCTAGGACGTGCCGCTCTGGTGTCGTTTTTCATACTACAGAACCAGCATCTGAGAATTGCAGACGGAGCTTCTGACGGCTCCTGTTTGGGGAACACGCTACTTGCCAGTGGTACGGGTCAGCATGGTTCTCTAGACGATAATGCTATTGTTCTGGATATTTTGACGAAGTCGAGCTCTGTGTCTGGGACGAATTAACTTGCTCTGTCATGGCGGCTAGCTCAGCTCCTCACGAGTCATTTGTGATGTTTCTACCCGACCGGGCTTTGCATCGCTTTAGACTATAGTGTGACTATACTATCTACGACCAGGATGTCGGGGCAATAGTTTAAATGGACACTTCACTTCACTCGACACACTAGCTTAGTGGGCTCTAGTCGTTTTCGCTCAGCGACATCTTTTCGTCCTTAAGGACATTCTCAACTTTAGCCGCTCGGCTTTTTGGTGTGTCCAGGTTCATGCGCTATGGGTGGCTTGCCAAGCTTTTGGGTCAAACGTAAAAGGACATTTGCTTGAGACACCCTCAATCCGCCTACAAGTTCCGCATACTTGGAAATGATGTACCGAAGATACGAGCCTACGTTTGACTCCGCTGTGGGCACCATCTATTCTATACCGCGAAGCTTTTCGAAGAATGTATCCAACAAGCAGGCTCGACGACTCAGTCTCGCCGCCCGAACAACGGGCTCGCTGTGTTTACTTCCGTCAATCACAGCGCTCCACACGTAGATGTGCAGGCTGTTTGTGACTACTCCCTTCTTTCTCGGGGGCACTGCAGCGGAGTGCGTTGCCTCAGTTGTGTCCCTGGTCCAAGATCGAACCGTATTACTCTGGGACACTAAAACGGGGCACCGGCGCGTAGTAGATTCAAATAATCAGCACAGTGAGCTCCACACCTCCGCCTATCGTAGTTCACGTTATAACTACTTATATTCTAGTGTAGTCGGCGTTTGAGATACTTAAGGTAGGATTACTACATATCTTTCCAGTAATCCTAGATATTTCAGAGCTTTACTGGAAGCAATGAGCCCGCTATCTCGGCACGTCCATGTGGGTTTGTCTCTAGTATTCTTTCGTTTCGCAGTAAGCTTATTCTCAGCTTGGCTTTTTGACCCTGTCCAGGGGATTCCGACTATGAATTATTCAGACATCTTGATACCGATTTCTTCTCGCAGGTCGAGCTTTAGTCCTTGACTCGTATCTCATCCAAATCACTGATAGTCACAGAGTTCGAGACCACAGGAGTCAAGCTAACCATATCAAAGCTCTCTCTTCAACAAGTCAAGCGACCTCACAAGAGTCTGCTTCGTTGACACAGCTTGCATAGCATCTAGGGATCGTTTCGTTACAGTTCTCCTATCGTTGACGGTCTAGTTCCCCGAATACTCTTTTGTGTTTGTTCACTGGGCGTAACACTCAACAACATATGACGGGGATGAAGACCATCCAGCTAGTCACATCTCATCGCCTCGCCACGCTGAGTCCTTGGCAGTGCATGATGTTACATAAAAAGCAACAATAGGTTATCCAAATGCGATAAGCGCCAACTATTTGCAGCTCATTCCTCTTCAAAGCAGCACACGCGAGGAGAAGGTGGCTTTAACTTTATTTTAAGGGCACAGCATGTATATGGGAGATCCCCTTTTTGAGCACCGCCTGCATATGCAGCGCAAATATGGGTCCGCAAGGCGGCCAAAGGCACCGAGAGCTAGGCTTCTTATTCGCATGATCGAGTGAGTCTCGGACGTACTCATGATGTGAGCCGTTTAGAGCATTAGGGGGAAATAAATTTACAGTTCTATAGTGTACAGCCTGGAATTGTACCAGCGTCTATAATTTCTTTAGCGTAATGTACCCTGACTGGGTGAAAACACAGCACGATGACCCGGTCAAGTAATCGATGTGTCGAGCGCGGAAATGAAAAACACAATAATACAGGTCGTCCAATGTTTGCTATGCTCGATAGTAGTGATCCAGTTGGTTAAATAAACTGTGATGTTAGATAACTCAAGGTTTGTCAACATTGCCTGTACTCAATCCGAGTGAACCCACTTACTATTTGCACTTCTCCTACCAGTCGGCCTTGAAACACCGCCTTCCGTATCTTTATATGCTTTAGTATCTTTAAAGACTCGCCATAGTCAGTGGCTCTAGTCCAATTACACCGCTCCGCGCAGCATCCTCGATCTCTTCATCAACTTCTTCGTTGTCCACGTCAATCGTCCCTCCTTCGCTTACAATCTCCGCCCGATCCTGATCTATCATGTCTTCCGCTGGTGTAGGAAAACTGACCCCATTCGGTAATGTACGCGACGCTGGAGGAACATGTCGTTTGCGTGGGCGCCTTGAGCCAGTTCTACCAGAGTTGGAACCTTGGCTTCCAGGTGTAACACCGTGCCCAGGAAGGGGCTCGGGCTTAGCGAACCGGAGGCCAGGAATGGGTGTACGGCATACCGGGCACAGAGGCTGCGCGGCAGCTGCACGGGCGGTAGTTGCGCCGTGGAGACAAGCTCCGCAAAGGATATGGCCACACCTGGTCGAGGAAACCGGAAAGCAGGGATGGAACGTAGAGCAGTAGCCAGCAAGGAAACGATGGACACGACCGTCGGTGAAATGAGGCATGGCAATTCGGAGTCAGTGTTGACCAAGTCCAAAAAAAGGGTGTGTGGTACCCAAAGTATAAGCAATTGGGTATCACATATTCAGAAGCAAATCGCCCAGCGTGTTGTTGCAAGATGGCCATCAAAGCACACAGGGTTAGCGGGTTATTCCAACGACATGTTGGGAATCACGATGAGTACCCAAGATTTAGTGGGTCGAGATGAAGGGAGTGTTAGTAGTCCAAAGACCAGGAAAATTGCCACGTAAGCGAGATAGTACCGTTGTGAGCAAGTAGGTTGAGATTGTGTCCAGGGCGAAGGAGAGCAATAAAAGGTTAATCCGCAAAGGTTTATGATTAATATTATCATCCGGGATTTAATGTGAGTTATGTTGCCAGCATAAGGGCGGTCAGTCTCACTCGTTTATAAAAGAATAAATTGAGAAACGTACGGGGTTATGACCGCGCTCTTGGGTGGCGAGAAGCAGATAGGGCACATGTACTCAGATAACAATGGACCTTTGTCGTCGCTATCAGAACGTTTGCGCTTCGGCTGAGGATTTGACGGTGGCGAACGCGCGCGAGAAGTAGATGAGGTGGCGGGGCGACCATTAGCTACTGGGGTAGTCGCACGACCGGCAGCTGTAGACCGGGAAGCAGACGCGGTGGCTGCAAGTATGGAGTGTTCTACCAAACCCGTATCGCTCTGTGCAATCAAACGTGAAACATCTCCGGTTGGACCATCGTGGAATGACCCCGTGGAGGATTCACCTAGTGCCAAGGAAGGCGAACGTCGATTTCCTGAGTCACGTTCATCCGTTTGTACGGACTCTGAATTACTCCGGGCGTTCTTCTGGTTATCTCCTATATTCGGGTTAAGACTGCTGCCCTCCGCAGCGTCATCAGGTGGTGGTGGAGTAAGGCTGGAGGTGGGATCGCGCTTGATAGTGGTATTTCTGGCGTGATGCAAAGGATGCCGCGCGGTAGGAACATCCGATTGTACTCGCGATCCGGACGCGGACGCAGTGGCTGCAGCTCGGGAACGAGTCACCCGTCTAGGTCTAGGTGGCGGCGGACAAGAGCGAGGCGCAGGCGTAGGTGTCGAATTCCGAGTGCTTGTGGCAGACGACGCAGGTTTCAGTGCAGATGTGCGTGATGTTGAAGGCGCAGAAAGCCCAACGGTCTGTATTTGGTCGAAATCAATAATGTCGGTCATGGTCAACTTCAGAAGCCAGTCACAATTTGCAATAGCCCATGAAGGGAAAGAAGCAACAGCGACCCCTTTGATTGATATCTGATCAAAAAGTCACAAGCAATGCCAAGGTTACCGTTACAAAAAGGGACCGCCCCTCTACTTATAACGTGTCCAGTGCTGCCCCCTGCCCAGCATCCGAGTACCGACTGACCCTCGAGATTGATTCGGTACTTCGTGTTCTCTATATCGACGGGCACCTAACCACCACATCCCTGCCACCTCGTTGCGCGATGCCCAAGGCAAAGTCCATAGC